>JANIMX020000289.1:2181608-2200788 GCA_024582655.2 Erythroxylum kunthianum | reverse complement strand
GGTCTGATTATACATAGAAGTGGTTTGAAATTTGAGTCCAAGTGAGTTCTATTTTTCTATCCTGGTTGTAGAGTTTCTCCCAACCAGTGTCTAGTAAATTGAGGATATCTTGAGTTGTAGGTATCAAAATAGGGTGACTCTGATTGAATATGAAACTAGACATCTAAGGCTTGAATTGTTATGGAGGACACAAATTTTGATTATGTCTTGAAGTATTTCAAAAGCTTATCTGAAAGTTAAACCCGAAATCAGGTTTAGTTGACTTCTATCAGGTTGACTTTCTAATGGGTTGGCTTTCTATTAAGTTGACTTTCTATTGGGTTTAGTTGATCATTGGGTTTAATTTCCCATTGAAACCCGATGAACAGTGTCATCGGGTTTAATGAACAGTGCTATCAGGATGGAAAAGGCCAACAGTTTAGTCTGTCTTTTGTACTTTTTGTGTACATTTTTGTAAATAGCCTACAAGGCTTAACATGTGTAAAAGATTTTTGTTAGTAATGAAAAGTGGATAGACTACGCTTTTGATTTTCTATATTCCGTTGTAATTGCGCTTGTGTTTATGATTCCGCTACATATATATGTTTGATTATTTTCGCTGCGTATGACTGTGAGTGCATGCGAGTGTTGTGACGCACCTGGTATCCTCCTAGGGGATATTGGGACGTTACAGTTAGTATGGCTTTGGGGGAACATATATAGACACTTTTTCATTAGTTTCTACCTCTTCTAAGGGTTGTGTCTTAGTGAGCTCCTCTTCCTCATCATTATTATTTTCCCTTTTTTCCTTGGAACCTTTTAGTTGCATGCCACTTCTTAAAGTCATAGCCTTATAGTGTTCATTACGAGGATTCATTTCAGGTTGACCAGGAAACTTACCTTCTTGCCTATGTGAAGTGCTCGCTTGTTGGGCAATCTGAGTTTCCAATATCTTATTATGAATGACCAAATTATCAACCTTAGATGACAACTCTCTAATGGCCTCAGTTGTAGCCTTATCATTTTGTCTAAACTCCTCATTTTGTTTAGTCTGACTCTCAACAAAATTCTTAAAAAGAGACTCAAGTTTAGATTTTTGTACCTGTTGGAATCCAGAAAAGGGTTTACCACTACTTTAGCCTTCTTGGTAGTTGGTGTTCCTATAATAGAAGTTTGGATGAGATCTCCACCCGAGGTTGTAAGTTTGAGAATATGGATCATTGCACCCCTTATAATTAGGCAACTTCAAATTGGTGTCATAGAGAGCATCAACTTACTCCATTGGTGCTCCTTAGCATTCAACTCTTTTGTGTCCCTCCGCTCCACAATTCTCACAAAAGATGTTAATAACACCTATAACGTTTGCATTACCTTTCTCAAGTTTGTCAAAGCGCTTATTCGAAGAGTCAAATTTTTCCATAATTAAATCAACATCATCTACCTCAAACTTACATGCCTAAAGTTTTCTTAGGTTATTACCTCTTTCATTTGCCCATTGGTGATGATTTGCAACAACACTCTCAATGATCTCATAGGCTTTTGTTAGCCTTCTGTTCATTAAAGCTCTACCAGTTGCGGAGTCAAGATACACCTTTGAACTATATTCTGGCTCATTATGGAAGGTGTGGACAATCAACCTATTTATAAAGGTGATAAAATATTTTTCACCACCAAAGTATAGAGTGTCAAAAGGTTTATATATAATATGTATAATTTGAAGGAGTTAAGTACTTCTTATAGCTCCTTTCTTGTTATGTTAATTTTATTTCCCTTAATGCAATCAAAATATATATTGAGATTAGTCAAATCTAAATTTAGAATAATTTCATTCTTCAACAATCTTTCTAATTTTTCTTTGGATATATGACTTAAACATTTATGCCACAAGTAAGTTAAATTATCATTCGTTATACTAATCTTAGTCCCAATGATATGATAAATAGAAATTAAGGATTCAAAAAATTACCATCAAGTTTCAATTTATATAAACCATCTATAAGAATATAGAACTATATTTAAATAAACTGAAACAACCATCAAAAAACTTAAAAGTAAACTCACTTTCATTAAGTTTAGACAAATAAATTGAGTTCTGATAAATTGAAGGTACATAGAGAGTTTGTATTAGATCTAGGTAATAACCATTATCTAATATTAGACGACAAGTCCATATGCCTTCAGTTAGGACCTTCTTACAGTTTCACACAAACATAAAGTTCTCAGTTAAGTTTATAGTTTGGATTATAAAAAAATCCTTTCATAATATTAGAAACATGAGAAGTAGCACCAAAATTAAGCCACCAAGTATTAAAACGAACTACGGTTAAGTTTATCTCAAAATATATAAAAAGGATGGATGTATCTTTCTTTTCAAACCAAGTCTTACATTTCAAACAATCTTTCTAATATTGTCTTTCTTTCTTACATAAATTATATTTATATGTCTTTTGTTCCTTCTCGTCAACATTATAGTAACCTGTGTCCCTTTAGTAAATGCTTTCCTCTTAAATTTCTTGGGCTTTAGCTTGTGAATCATCTTTAACCTACAAGGTTAATTGAATGAACTCTTTGATTCTTTAGTCTTTTTTCCTCCTAAATGAGCATGCTAGATAATTAATTAACATTCCACATGTCCTTTATAGTGTTGTAATTAATTTAAAAAGGTCCATATTTATGAAATAACAAGTTCATAATGAATTACACTAAGAATGAGTCGTCAACTGTCATACTCATAATCTTTAATTTAGTTGCAATATTTGTCATCTCTAAGATATGTTGTTGTATACTCTACAACACATCAAACTTTATGGTTGTGAGTTCAACCATTAATGTACCAGTGAGAGGCTTGTCTATAAAACGAAAATGTTCTTTCATAAACTAAAGGTATTTTTTAGCATTTTCATTTTATGGAATAGTAATCATTCACATGAAATTAAGAAATAATATGTTATACCTTTTCTATGCTTTATAATTTTCCTTCTCAACCTTACTGTTTATATCCATAACGGCGGTAGGTTTTCCTTCTAAAAATGCTAAATTAAAATTCAAAACACCTAATTAGAGATTGACTTGTTCACACCATTGAAAGAAGTTCAAACCATTAAATATAGTAATAGAAGAAGAATATGAATCAATAGAAATATGTGAAAATATAAATACTCCATAAATTATCAAATTCAAATAGAGAAACATTTAGAATATAATGCAGGTTTCCTTTGGACAAACTTAATAATATATTACCATAAGTGTACTGTCATAAAAACTTTATTAGGTAATCAAACAAAAACTCATCAAATACAATCAATATCTGGGGACATATAACATATTTGACAAGTACATATTGATTTTCCTCAATTATGTTTATTAGTCATAGAGTATTAGTTCACCTTTGGATAAATTCTAAAATTATATCAACTAATAATCATCATTTATCCATATAATTAATTCAGTAATAGTCATTAATATTTTATAAATAAATGACTATTTATACACACACAAAAAATCACTTAATTAGTTTGATTGCTTTGATGACTAACAAACTTCCTTGATGTAATGTCATGTATAAATTTAACACACAACATATAATTTTTAAATGTCAATAATAACATACATAAAGCTAGCATGAGTCCTTGATAAAATTAATAAAATACATAACATGAAAAATATGATAATAAAATAAAATATAACACAGTTAGTGATGGGATGAAAACAATGTACATGAATAATCGATATTTATATTTATTTGGATTGCAACTAATGTCTTCATTAACTCTGTGATCTTAGGTTAGAATACTTGTGTGAAGCTCTAATGTAAATTAATAGAAGTCACTCCACAATGGACAAACAGGTTGTATTTTGACGAATTGCTAGTTGTATTTTAACGAATTGGAGTTATACAACAAGCAGCATGATTTGACTTTAGAAAAAGGTCTTAATGTGTGGGTCATCATTCACCTTTTCATTTATCCTTTTAAAAACTACTAAAAGTATTAAATATAATCCTACTCAACATAGAATCATGATCCATCATCCTCATCAATAAGCATAATCTTGAATTCCTTTGACATAAGTGGCATTAAATTCCTAAGGACGTCTTTATGCTCTTATTATTTACACAAAACCATATGCACAAGTTGATGCGATATCGAGATTATTTATTAATCTTTTTTTCTTCGGCCAAACACTCAAAAGTATTTAGCAATCATCATAAAAAATCATAACAAACTAGATGGAAATTTTTTTTTTCAAAATAATTGCTCTATGTAAAATATTATCTTTTGATAAAAAATCAAAATTAACATTCATGACTTTATAATCTTGAATAAATAATTGTTACAAATAATTAGGGTATAATACTGGATATATGATGCGAAAGATATCATTTGATTGGTTCTTGGTTAAGTTATTATAGAATTGGAATAAGGAATGTGAGGTTAATTTTATTTGTTTTAGTTAAGATCATTACGTTTTAAAAGTTAATTAAATAGTCTATACATCAAGGATGCACTTTCAATAATGTTTCTAATTTACCTTTGTTACAAAGTTTTAATGTGCAAGGGCACTTTTCCCCTGCCCCTCGGATAAAAGAAATCGTCTGGACTACTCCTTCATGTGGTTAGATTAAATGTAATATAGATAGTAGCGTTCATGGGCCATCTGGGATGACAGCTTATGGTGAACTATTCAGGGATAGTAGAGCAATTATCATAGGTAGCTTTTCAGCTAACCTAGGCACTCAGTCCTTTTTTTATACTGAGTTAATGGATGCTATGCTTGCTATAGAGATTGCTTACAAAAAAGGTTGACGTAAACTCTGGTTGGAATGTAATTCGAAACTAGTAGTATCTACTTTTACAAACAATAACTTTATGTCTTGGAAACTTCAAAACAAGTGGAAAATTTGTATTTTACTTACCAAACATATGTTTTTTATTATATATCATATATACAGGGAAGGTAACCAATGTGCGGACAAGCTAGCAAATCATGACATTAGAATTTTTGGTTTCATTTGGTGAGATTTAATTCCTAAGGATGTAAGGAAAGATTTTTTTGGGATAAATTTGGCTTACCAAACTACCGATTCTGTTGAACTCGTTTGGGTTAGGTTAATGTCGCTCAAGTTACTCTGTAATTTATGCTCTTTTATCTTTTTTTAATATTATAAAAATGTGTTGCAAATGAATGGTAGAGTTTGGGTCCCAACCCTATCTTTACATAAAAAATTTAACAATAATGGGAATTATATTTGATATAAAATAAAATATATATTAAAATATTAAAAATAAACCACAGGTTAATTTTAATAAGAATTAAAATATTAAGTTCCCCTTACTAATTACACGTATTTACCTTGGTCGGGATGCTATATGTTAAAGTAGCTTAAATGCATCATGAGAAAATTAAGTGGGTTACTAGCTCGTAGAATTCTTAATATATAAACTTAGTGAGGACGACAGTGCATCTTCCAATGATATCATTCAGTTGGTGATCTATTGTTCCAATTATCTTTAATTCTTCATTGTGTTTATTAGCAAATCATTTCGGTTATGAACACCACATGTCAAGAAAGCCTAAGGACGGATTAACAGTACATAGCGCACAGCTATTTATGTGCATACTTCAAAGTACAGGCAAAGTATGATGCGTTTAAGTACTTCTCATGGAATGTATATTCGTATATTAGTGCATTCTATATGAGTATTGTATGTGCAATATGCCAGGTAAAATGTTGTTGACTTAAACTGGTGAACAGCAGGATTTAAACAAATAAGTCTTCGAGGAAGTTGACAATTTATAACTACTAGAAGATCTCCAGATGCCTAACAGCTCATGATGTCTTCTCTTTCAGCGATCCCTTTATTCAAGCAAGAAAGTAGCTGCACCATGCTGTTCAAGTGATGAACTTGCTGAAAACCTTGATCATGAAAACACTCAGAGAACGTGAAGAGACTGCTATGGGCGAATATTCACCATTGTCATCCAGTTCATCTGATGGGCAAACTGATGAGGACTTTGACAGCCAGCATGAGATGGATACAAGTTGTGAGCTGAGGCAGGAGCCTTCAGATTACGATGAACATCCTCGCTACAACTCTGGTAGCGAAGATGATGATGATGATGATGATGAAGTAGAGTCATTAAGTGAGATTGAAGAATGCTTTTTGAGGCAGTTGAATGAGAAAGGAAATGCCATAAGTATTGTCTTGGACCAAACCGCTGGTGATGTAGGAAGGGAGAATGGAAGTCCTAGAAGTTGTATGGGGACTAAAATGGAATCTGGTGTATCATTTACTGATAGCAAAAATGAAAATTCCAGTGCCTCCACAAGTGATGAAGAAGACTTGACTTCAAGAGCAAGTGGTGTAGGTCAAAACATTAGTAGGAGCAGTTCCGAAGAATGCAAAGAAGGTGATGATGTGCAGATGGTTGACAAACAAGCGGACTCCAGCTTTCCTGTGCAGTCTTTTGTGCCTAGTGAATCTGTTTGACTGACTTAGTTCATAATCTGTAGGAGGATTCTTTCTTTTCTGATTTTAGTTTGCTCTCTATGGACCTAGCTTCTGTAAATTACTACTATATATTAACTCAATGGCCTTGGCTGAACTGCCCTTGGGAGGAGTGCTTGATTTTGCTACATTATGGAACAGTCACAGTTCAACTGTAGGCTGAAACATGTGTAATTTCAGCTCCAAGCTGAAATTATTTGTTGTCGATTTGTAAACTTCGACTTAGGCAGGAATGAATGATTCCCGAGTCTAATCAAACGTCATCAGGCATGCAAGGTCTCATGCCAAATTCCTTCGGTTTCTTCCCGTTCTTAGCCCATTTGTGATGAAATTGTACGTTTCATTTGTGTTTTCCATGAGATCTAATTAAAACAACAAACATTGTTTTCGGATTTCCTTTCAGAGGATTAGATTTGATCATCAACTGTAGCAATCCCATCATTGCATGCTCCTTACCAGTTCAAGACGGTGAACATAAATTTCCCAGAGATTGTTGTCATAACTTTCTTATTACATTAGAATTTGTCATGCATGTCGTCTACCATAGTGGAAGTATATGCAGTTTAAATCGGACCACTTAAAAAGATACCACACAGATCTTCATCTAGAATTACTAATCGAATTGATTAAACTAATGTCTGCAGTTGCCTGTGCCATTTCATACTGGCCGACACATTGAACTTATTTCTTCTCCAGCTGCCCCTCTCACTTACCCTTCCTAGTTCTTTCTTCAATCATATATTCATCTGAACCATCTTCTTAACTTGAACATGTGGACACAGCATATTAGCTTAACGTCTGACCAACTTTTGTTGGAATTTCGAGTTTTTCTTCAATGCAGAAACCATGGTAATTTTCTTTTCTGTATTTGTATTGGATGATCATGTAACTTGCTACAAGCATCTATTTTTTTTGTACAAATGTCATCCACTATTTTCCTTTTCTTCTGAAACTAGTCACTTACAAATGAAAATTAAGAGAGAAACAAAATGGTATCATCACAAGTATAACAAAAAAAAAAGGCAAAATCCAGCACCTTTTGTGTACGAGAAAAAGATCTAGGAAGCCAAACAAGTTTCCCAGAAAAGCTTGTTCTTTTCCATCTCAGTCATCGGTTCACCGATAGTTGACTCAACAGAAACACATGACTTCTGATTATAACTATTGGTTTCTTCCCAAATGCGAGCCTCTTCTTCAGTAGTTCCACGGTCATTTTTGTTGTACTCTTCACCTTCACATCTATTATTCAGCTCACTCACACAGCAAGAATGATCCAACCCGTCATTAATACAGGACTCCGCGTCATCGTCAGCAAGGTCAACAACCGTGGTCGGACGAAGACCAACCTCATCGGAGTCGCCGGAGGCTTCGATGAGAAAGAAAGAAGCGGCGTGGACCATGTGATCTATCGTTGTGGTGCCTGTTTCTTTCGTTGTGTAACAAGAGTTGGAGCTTTCCATGTGTAAGAAGCAATAGCGAATTCCCAACAGCTGCCTATTCTTCTTACATAGCAGTAGCACGTGACATTAGACTATTACTACAGAGAAAATTATACATATATACATAGGAGACAGGCACCCATAGAATGGAGGATGTCTTGTTTGACGTTATGAACGTGAGTGGTGAAGGGGTTTTTCTTTATAGGTCGGCTTCTCTGTTTGAGAGTTAAAAGAATACACATAAAAAGATAGATTGGTATGACAAGACAGCCATGTCCCATTGGCCTAATCTTCTAGAAGGAAAAACCAAAAACCAAAAACCAAAGGTGTTTGTTAATTTGTTTACAGTGAAATGATTGTTTGTTTCTAGAAGGAAACGTAAATTCACTAGAAGCTATAGGTTCATGTCTTGATTCTTGGCTCTTATACGTACGTGCTGAGTTTTGAAGTAGGGTTCATATATTTCGAAATATTGTCTTAATTTAATTTTTTTTAATGTGATATATTAAAACGATATAAAGGTCAAAATTTCCTTCTTCTGGTGTAGGGTTAGATCAAGGTGGGCTAGGTTATAAAATCTTGATGGTTACTTGATAAATTTCCTCGTTTCCATGCCATTTCTTCAACATTAGTGACTAGCATGTTAGTTTTGAAACTCGTACAGAATTGTTTACTCAACTGTAAGTTTAGTCAAAGAAAACGTGTATGAGGCATAGTATTGGTTCTTCTTTTTTTCCTACATAAGTCATAAATATATTTATGACTTTGATCGCTTGTTTTGAGCAACATAAGAACTGTAGTGTTGAAATTGATCTTCTTCTTGTAAGATGTTAGAAAATTTACTTAAACGATTATAAAGTAGAAGCTGTGCTGCTGAGGGTATATACTTTTACCAATGTTTGGAACGTGGGAAATTGCAAAGAAATTTCCTATTTTTAAAAATAAAACAGGAAAAGGGACATTGTTCAGTTCTTCCTAAAACCTTAACCCACAAAAGGCAAAGGGTAATGTGTGGTTGACAGCCTGCACTGAACACCATTATCATTACAGTGCAAAAACACATTTGTTGGACGCCATAATTAAAGTTGTTTTGCGAGCCATTACTTGAACCATTTGTATACGGCAAACATAAAAACACTTTATATTACAACAAGAAGTCATTACCCCAAACAGTAACGTGTTTGATGGATTAAAGACAGCAAGGGGCATGAATTGACCCTACAAGGTTCATGAAACTGACAATTTTATCTGTTTTACGTCCTGTCTAAATTTTGGTACTAAGCTAAAATCTTCTGTCCTTGGCCCATAAAAATGATATTAAGATTAGGTCAAAGTAATTATATAGACTATTGCTTATATAACCTCTACTAAAATAATTATACAGAAAACCTCTTAAATTATGATACCACTAAGCTCTTTTAAAATACTATTTTAAAATAGCAGAATAATTCTCCATCTTTCACCCCTCGATCCGCTTCCTAAACCAAAGTTCGGTCCAAGGCCGCCTTCTAATGACTGCCTTGAACTGCAGAGAAATGAAAAAAAAAATTATTCACGGCTGTGACCAGAAGATTTGTCACGCCACCAACTTGAACTACTCCATTAAAGTGCAACTTCTAAGTAATGATTATTGTAAATCTAACAGCTAAAATTCCAAGATTCATATTAGTAAAAGTATCCTAATTATCTTTTGGGAATACAATTCAACGAAAGCAACGCCTATACTAAAGCAAGGAATGGAAATTAAATTCCTGACTAAACGTGTCAAAGCTGAAATTATTGCCGACGAATTTAGGTAAGTTAATCAACAAAGTCAAGGTCACAGTGTAATTAGTAACCTGTAACGATACCCACGATTTAATAGCAAGGACCTGTTTTCAAGCACGAGGAGGTTTAACAGTATCATTTAAGTTACCTGTTGCTGGCTTGGCCTGCAAGATTTCTTTATTAATTTTACTGCCAAAAAGTTGGAATCTTGCAATACCTTTTAATGCACAAGAAGATGTCGCTTTTTCACCACCTTACTGACAAAATTCAAAAGCTGAACTTAAGCGATGGAGAAATGTTATCATTTCATGATATAACTCGAAATGTGTAATTGCAAATTAATCATATGGATTTAGTGAGATGATATACACAAGAAAAGCAAATCTGTGCTCATTTTGCTTTGTTTTAAAAAGAACTGATATTAGAAGCAATGATCAAAAGGCAGGCTTGCCAAGAATAACTTCTCTAACAATGCTTCCAGATTAATCCCTCAAATAATCAACTTCACTCTCAAGAAAGGATGTGCCAATCCTGCACGCAGCTTTACCACTGCCTTGTATTACTAAAAGGAGATCTGATGTTTACTGCAAGTTCTTCCGTTGACAAATTCATAATAAGTGGATCGTCCAAACTTGAACTCTTTCAGACCTTTAATCAATGTCTCATGCTTCCTGGAGCTTTACCCGTGGCCTAGATATCAGGAAGGATAATTACTCAGAACGCAATAATATATGTCTCAAGCATCTACAAGCTCTGACATCCTCGTTTCCAGAATTTCTTAAGCATGCATCTACAAGTAAAATCTAAAACAAATCCAGCAGGATAGATTAAGCATATGAAAGTAATTGACAACTTGGCAGTAGAAAATTAACAATTATACTTGTAACGAGAAAATGCGGAAAATTACCTGTATAAAAAAGATCGATTAATTGCCATCAGTTATGTAATTCACAAATTTCTCCACATGTTAGTAGAAAAGCAAAATCTAGTTCAAAAGCACTACAAATTACTTATAACAGCTCAAAGGATAGAAGTAACACCAAAGCTCATCCTTAAGTAGTGTGCAATCGATTTGGTATATAGCAAAATTTTTAATGAGGAAAAGAAAATATAAACACATAAGAACTTGAATGGTAATAAGCAAATTCTCAGAGAATTTCACTGGCTACGTAATGAATGATAAAGAAGTTAACCTAAATATAGTCACCCGCAAAGAATATGAAGATGATAAAAACAAAAAATTAACCCCTACATCACATTATATTAATCAACAAGCAAACAACCCCTGAGGAGTAGAAACCATAGAAAATGTTTACAAAATTGTGTAGTAATGACAGAATGCAACCAAGGAATTGTATGATTAAACCATGGTAGATTGGTTTTGATTGAGTTGTTTAAACTTTTTGCAAAACACTTTAAAATCATGCTCATTAAAACATAATAAAATATTTCTATTAAATATTTGCCTTTTCCTGCAACAGCCATTGAGCACTCCTTATGTTTCACTTCAAGTCAAAATTGAGAAGGATTTCATACTTAAGATTATTCTCACGAAAAAATTGAGGCTATCATACATTACATACTACGAAGAGCTCAAACAGGATCATGACCTCGCCTCCAGAAATACTTTAGGAGGGTATGACAATAGTCATGGTGTATTTTTGTTAATAAGGTTAAATAATAATGAGATTTTGTCCACCAATGAACTTGGTATTGACAGAACAACAGCAACCTAAAATAAATTATCTTTGGATTTCTTAAACTATATCAATGACACATTTTTTTGTGAACTTGTCTCAAGGACCATGACAAACACAATATATTTCTCCTTGGAGCAAGATCTATCTATAGAAAGGGGCAGCCTGTCCTGAGGTACTAACTTCAGTTGTCTCCTCAGTTACTTATCACGGATATAATTCCTCAAAGTAGCAAGCTAGTCCAACATCAAGCTCTGTCGAACTCAAATACGTACAATACTTCCAAATTTCTTTTCCGTCTTTAGTAGCCATTGCATCCCAATAGGTAATTCAATATGAAGTAGGAAAGGTCTTCATATAGCAAGTAATTTGACAAGATCTTACCCCTTAGGATATTCATATTAACATGCGTTGTAACCAAGGGAGTTCAAAAGATTGGAATAGGTAAGAATTTGCACAAATGCACTTGTTATGTGCAGTTGGTCCGCAGACGCCATCCTAAATAATTAAAACCTCTGCTTATCAGACTGTTTCAGTAAGGGAGGTTATCTCTGCTCTCAGTGGTTCAGGCAACATACCTTTAATCATGGGGATTTTCCTTTCAGCAACAAATTGTGTCACTGAAAATCCAAAGGTTGCACTCTTGAACTCTGAGAATGACTGGAAAAGAGAAACACATAAAAAACGTTAAGTGAATACGGAGTATTCCCAAAATCATTTATTTTTTTAACAATAAGGCATACTAAAAACTAAATACAACATCAACAACATTTGACAACAATTCAACCAATGTCATATTGAGTCCAAAATCTGAAATAGATTAGAATATAAGAGCCAAAAAACGACACAGTACCTGAATTTTGCTAAACACTGATACCTGCAAACATATAAAATGAAAAAGCTGTCAATATATCTCAGATTTTGACAAAAAGGCAAACTGCATACAGTCGCTAATTAACAGTTATTGTCATGGCAGAATGAGAACAACAATATGTTCTACAGGAAACAAGAAGATAAATCCTTGAGTCTTCCAGAAACCATGAATAACTCTAAATGATATAAATAAAGGAAAAAAATAATCTTGAGAAAACAAAGATAAAAAGGATATCCAAATAAGAATGATAGAATCATGAATAAAATTTCAATTGATGTTTCCATAACATATTGGCACAAGTTAATGAGGGAAAAATCAATAAATTAATAATTAATGTCTAATGAACTTCCATGGTACAAGTTACAATTTTTGGAATTCCAATCCCACTAAGCAATTACGTGGATGGAGTAATGATCATTGTCGTGTTATCAATCCACCCAAAATGCTGATACTGCAGTCACTCCCATTGTCCAAGCTGCATGTGACAACGTATCACCGAATTCTGCTTGCTTCCATGACTCAATTCCTGATCAATAAGGTTTACTCTGTTTGTTGTCTCTTTTCAGCTGAACTTTCAGTTTCTTACCTCCTAATTGGTATCCATTCATCACACCGATTGCAGCTTGAGCTACTGCAGGTGAGTCATAACTAACAAAACCTGCAAAAAAAAGCATGTTAAAAGAGTCCAAAATCCAAGTTTAGATTAGAATCAAGATGAAAGTGGTCATACCAAAACATTTGCTAACACCAGTTGCTTTATCAACAAAGACCTTGGCACTCAAGACTTTTCCAAATGCTTGAAAAGCATTGGAAAGCTCTTGATCACCAAATTCTTGAGGTATGTGATATATGAATAAATTAGCCCCTGGTGGACCTAAATCAAAGAACACAGAATATTTAGCAAGATATACCCAAAATTTTTTTTTTTTAAAAAGAATAAAATAAGAAGCCAAATCTGGGATATGAATATGGAAAACAAACCTTCAATCTGGCCCGCAGAACTAGTACCTGCACCTGATGATGCTCCAGGACTACCGCTTGTGACTGCAGGTGGTGCTGAACTAGGTGAGGAACTCAAAGAATGATGGGACATTATTCTTCCAGGATACGTCACAGGATATTGAAGACCTGCCACAGTAGGATAAGCAGATCCCACATAACTTGCAGGAGGCACAGCATAGTTTCTAGGTGCCATGGTTGGAACTAGGTCAGGTCTCATTGCACCATGCACAGAATTTCCTTGATTTATGGGAGGAATCATACCATGAAAAGCGGGCTGATGGAAAGCAGGTTGATTCTGCATAGCTGGCAGGCGGTATGGCATGAGGCCATAAGTTCCAGGAGCCTACAACAGTATGATCACCAGAATCGTCACATTTAATACATAATGGATAGATATACTTGGGAAGAAAACATGAAATTACAATTAAGAAATAAGAACTCCTGGGGGTGACTCATATTTCAAAGATATGCTACCTTTGCACAAATTGAAACACTTTGTGAAAACATTTAGAAATAAACTACTGACCTGGTATCCATAGCCATTGTATGGAGGTACATAAGGCACGGCACCAAATGATAACGGATGTGTTTCGTTATTTGGCAAATTGGATGCTTGAGATTGTGCTTTCTGAGCTCTACGAGTTTGCCTTTCCTTTTCTGTATCTGCCCATTTGACAACCAAAGGAACACTTGAACCCTAGTAAAGTGAAACATACCAATCAGACTATGCACTGATAGAACAAATCATTGACAGAAATGCCCAGCCTTTCAAACGAAAAATCCATGAAGTTAAAAAGGAAAAAACAAAGGTCATGTTCTGAAACCAATTGAAACAGAAATAAAAATGCAATACTTGTGCATGCTTCACACAATTGATCCAAACAATATTTATCTTGCTTTTCTCATTTCAGAGAAGGCATAAAAAAAACGAGTAGCTACAGTCAAAATACTGTTAGCATGGACAATTAAATAAATTTGGTATATTAGATAGTGTTGGATTGAAGTTGGTTCCTGAAAAGAAAATTTATTGGTTTAGCTTGAGAAGCCTCTATTTCTGCGGGCATGTAAAACTTCCTGTAACATGGATCTTACTTACTATCAGTGCTTTTCTCATTTCAGAGAAGCCATTTAAAAAATTGGAGTGACTACAGTCAAAATATTGTATTTCGATCGTAAGTTCCTTCTCTATCTGATTAAAGTTAGCTTGGACTATTGAAGAAATTTGGTATATTAGCTAGTGTTGGATTGAACAAGAAAATTTATTGGTTTAGCTTGAGAAGCCTCTATTTCTGCAGACATGTAAAACACCCTGTAATTTGAATCTTCCTTATTACCAGTGCTCATTTTCAAACTAGACAAAAGCTGGCGTTCACCTAAGATCTATTGCTGATAGAGAAATATGAAAAACTTTTAAACACAAGAAAGTAACAATGCAAAACATCTGACAAAAATGAACAGTTAATCTACATCTACAGGAACAGATCCTAGAAAATAACCTTCCAAACCTAAAAGAATTAATGAGAATACTCTTTTTGCAAAGCAAGCGTTTTTAAGCACAAACCTCCATTTTATGCTTTCCGTTGGTGGCATCAATGGCATCAGTGGCTTGTTCTTTTGTTTCATACTTCAGAAAGGCACAGCCTGCAAATTAATTAGGAAAGATCAAAATCACCATTTCATTCATTCACAAGTTAAGGACCAATAAAGAAAATAAGCACCTTTGCTCGTATGTTGAGATCCCCTCAGAATCTGTAGATCTCTTATAGTTCCATATTTAGAGAATAATTCTGATACTTCAGCTTCTGAAACATTTTTTGGAAGCATACCAACAAAGATTTTGTGCTCTGAATTGAAAGGAAAGTAAAGAATCATTTAACAGAGGACATAAGCATATTATGGTAAAATTACTCAAAAGTCAAAACAAATTAGAAGATCAGAATGATGAAAGGAATTGGATTACAGCAAAATAACACAGTTAGGTTCATGTCAAGAAATTATATCACACCTAGCCTTTCCAACTCGCCATCTGCATACTTCACTTGCAAAGGACTAGATGCCTGAAGTTGACAAAACAATAGGAAGCACTTCAATTAGAGATACAACGACAACAATGCATCAAAGTCTAAAAAATAACAAGTAAATACATAAAAATTGTTGGAATTGATTTTGGGGAAAAAAATTATGGGTTGTCATGTCCAGTACGCTACCACCTAGATGATTGACTTATTAGTAGAGGTGGCATAATGTCAATCCAGAGAGATTTTGTTAAGAAAAATTAGCTACGAAAGAAAATCAATTAAAAGTATGCAAGGGTCAAGCGTTAGAAGCACAACAATAAATTGAATAACGGTTTATCTGTCTCATAAGTGGTTAGAATATCATTCAATTTGATCGTGGTTTTCAACACTGGAGGGACTTCATATTGTCAATACTTAACCACCATATCTTTTTTACCCACCAGAGAATTAGGAACAGTAAATCACAGTATCTTTTTCATAACAATTGTACCCTATACTCTATAGTCTTGAAACTACAACCAAATAAATGAAATGAATATTTAACTTCATTTGCTATCCCCTATAAAGCCCTGTGAATAATGTTTTCCATATGGTACAGAATGATCACCGGGTCTTTGTGCTTTGAAGAAACAAACTGATCTTGTTTAAAATCTTCTCGATAGAAGTAAGGATACTCCATTTTCTCCACACAAGTAATGCGCTCACCACCCCTTTTCCTACTACCATCCCACACAGTCTAACAAACTCCACCTTATTTCAATAACTTTTAGCATCAAATCCAAACACGCTCTCACATAATCCAAAATTGCGTTGCACTAGCCTACGATATTGTTCAACCAATTAGCTTCTAAAATCACCAGGGATCACCTCGATAATGGAGTCTATCAAGTTACACTTGTTCAATGCATCTTTTAACTTCCATCAAAATCAAACATGTTGCCATTTGCAATCATTAGGAATAGTGCTATAACTATCCACTAATAGAATGTCGAGATCAGTAAGTACACACTACAAATGGCAACATTTGACCAGCATAAGTCAAAAAGAAGAACAAGCAGAGATCACAAAACGCACTAACCCCAGGCAACGTTCTCTTATTATGACAAGCATTGACCGCCTTATCCGCTTCCAGCCTCGACGGACATATTACAAAACAACAACCTAATGTCAAAACCATACAAATTAGGGATTCAAGCACCATAAAACTCACGACTCAAACAGATTCAGGACTCCGAATCATGCATAAAGAAAAAAAAATCTTTAACGAGAAAGATTTGAAGAATGTGTATAGAAAAGAGACCTCTAGAGGCGCGCGTGGCCTTGTCCTTGATGATGTTGACCTCGTCGACCAAAGCAAACTCTTTGAACATTGCGAGAAGCTCAGCTTCTGCCATATGCCTCGGCACTTGACCTACGAACAGCTTCACGCTCTCTTCGCTTGATTTCTTCTCCTTTTTAGCCTCCTCCATCAATGCTAATAAACACACACGCAGATATACACACTCTCTGCGTCTCTTCTCTCTGGTTCTTTTTTCTTTCTCTACAATGCTTTGCTTTCTCTCTCTTAAGAATTTCCTCTTTTTTTGTTTGTTTGGATTTTCTTTTCACTTTCAGAGTCGTCGCTGCAAAATTGGGGCTTTTCTGATGACCAAGTTGGATCTTCGATATAGTATATTGTAATTAAATGCTGTTTAATTGGCCTCGATCTTTACTCAATTTACGATAGGGCCCTGCAATAAGCAAGTACACTCAACAATTTGTCTATGAAAATGACTACGATGCCCTCCTATTTCGACTTCCCTCTCTCTCTCCTCCGTTTGTTAGTGTCGAAGTCGTTTTGATTAGTTCTTGTCCAGTTGTCTTGGCCCAACTATACCTTAAACATACCAAAAGAAGGAACTTCCAAATATTTAAGCCAAACAAATGCATGTCAAATTAAATGCTAATTACATGATTAACATCACTTTAATTAGTTCTAATCATCATGGATGATCTAGTGACAGGGAATTAGAACTTTCAATATATAATTCAAAATCAGGGTCTTAGCTAGGATAATAAATTAAGATTAATTATATTTAAATTTTTATCTCATATATTTATAACTTATCTACTATTTAATTAACAAATAAATTCATCTAAGTATTAAAATTATTAAATTCATAACATTAATAGCTAAATAAGAAGACTAAAGGATATATAAAAATTAAAGGCACAAAATATAATTTAAATTGAATTTATTAATCAATTTTACAAGTTGTTTGTTATATAAATATAAAGAAAACATTAAAGTGCTACAACATGAATATATTGGTGGTGCCTAATATACCTAACCTTCGAAAAACGAAAAAAACTAAATTTGTTGTCATGGTTTAGAAAATAACACACACCTATCTTCCTATTGTCCAGCATTTCCAAAACTCTCTTCTCGGCAACCATCAATGTCTTCATTTTGTCGGATATATTAGAGCACAAATACAATCTTCCTGATTTCCTGGATAAAGTTAAACATCCAAATTTAGGAAATTGGAGGAGTAGTGTGACAAGCATGTGCCCTACCGTCCCCAGACGAGGTGTAGTGCCAATGAGATAAATGCCACTGACATAGGCATGTGTTACTCTCATTTGTCTCCATTCCACAAGAAATACTTAAATCATACTTATGCTTATTAGTCAAAAACCTACACGAATGAGGTTGTTCACCAACACATGGTGGAGAGGTACTGTCGTTTTGCGGGAGAAAACGTACGGTGTCCGTTATTAGTATTTGGGAGAGAAGACGGATAAGACCGTCAAAGGCGAGAGAAATGGTACAATGGTAGTTTAGCGTTAGAAACGAGGCATAAAGATAAGTGCGCCAGACTGTCCCGCCAAGCCATGAGATGAGAGTGAGACTATGACCTCCGAAACAATGTCACGAAGATGTATTGATATACGGTATTATATTTATAAAATTTGGGTATCATTTTAGATTTATGACTTAATTTTTAAATATTTTTAAAATTATAAAATAGTTTACTGATATATTATATTTTATATTTTTACATTAATCATATCTCTAAAAATCATAATAATAGTTAAATAATAATAATTTATTTATTTGTATAAATATTTATTTTTATATATTTCACATATAAATAATAGCTACAATTAATATGAAAAAGTTAATTTAATCATCATACAAATATAAAATTAAGAACAATACAAAGAATTTAAAATATTACAATTTTATCATATAATAAATAATAATTACATCAAAACATCAAATAAAAAGAACAATAAATATCCTTAATTTTTTAATTTTTAAAAACTTAAAGCCCTCCAACTTTTAAATTTTTGAAGGGTGGATATGTTACCTAATTAAAGGATAATTCATCTTGAATATCTTTTCATAGTCAGTAGCTTCAGGATATGTTGGGGATGAATATATTGGTTGAATAACTGAAAAGTCGAGGGATAAGCTTTATAGACAGTCTTAGACTGTTCTGTCTGCATATATATTTCCATTCTATAAAGTACTTTCACTCGTCTAAGTTCCTATTTTTTTGTTTGTGAAGTCTGGTCTAAAATATTGTGTTTCAATATAACGTCTGAGATCAGCATCAAGTTGAATCATCTGATCTTTCAAAGATGTGTACATTTTTTGGATCTAAGAGAATGTCTTTACCCTTTTTTGAGTAGCTTGAGTCTGTTGATTAAGCTCATCAAGCTTAGAATCAATTATTTGAAGAACTTTATTTTGGGCTACAACATTATCGGTATGCCAATTAAGAACTTCATCCGTATGATTTGAGAGAATCATTCCTTGGGAAGTAATTCTTGCAACATATACATAAGGGCTGAAGATAACCCTATTATGATCATCTGTACGTCTCTCCAAAGGAGGAAATTCATCCTC
>JANIMX020000289.1:1970153-1987952 GCA_024582655.2 Erythroxylum kunthianum | reverse complement strand
AAAATATTTTGTATGGAATCTATATTAATTAATTTAATATATATTAAATAGATATAATCACCATCTTTTAAAGAAAATCAATATATTAAGGCTTGAGCTATTGAACATTCATATCCTTAGCACCTCATACTCATCTAATCGCTCAATTTTATATGTTCTAGGTCTGAAAATGACCTTTACTTCTATACTTCGAACTTTTTCTGTAGGAAACATATCTCTATTTGTCAATGATAAGGTATATATTTTGGTAATAACTTCAAGGATAATCTTACTTCCTTTAAGTTTATATATTGTTATGCCCTTATTTTTCCCTCCTTAAATGTATGGGCTTTATCCATTTGAAAGGGTCTTTGTAATAGTTAGTGTCTCTTTAGTCCTTTCTAAAAACTGGTTGTTGCTATAAGTATGTTAAGACTAGGTATTTGTGTGACCTCAAAGCTAAATCGTCTTCTAAATTATTAAAGGGTTTCTCCTGGCCTTTTTTTGGCTTTGAATAAGGCCACCAGATCTTATAACATATGCATATTACTTGCAAAGCATGCACTAAAATGATTATTCAACTATATAAAACTCACTACCATGCTTGCAGGGAAGGTTTAGTTCCAGTCTTTAACTATATTGTCAAAAGAGACGAGAATGTGTGATATTTAACTATATTTGTCACTTTGTGGGGATCCATCATTTCTATGAATCACATCGTATGGTTGCTTAGATCTATCTTACCATTATAAGCCTTTAGCAATAGTAATTTAAATTTGTTAACAATGGCGCAATCAATATTCCTTTAATAAAAGCATCGTCTAAGTTGATATAAGTATGTTCCTGATCTTGCTCTCCTGCAATAAGCCAGATGACGTCTAAGTCATTGTAAGTATATTCCTAATATTTTTCTCTTATGACATGTCAGATGGTGATGATCTATGGTGGTGTATGATGAGTTGGACCAACATATTGTTCTAGTTCACACATTTTCCTTATTTGGTTGATCCTTTATCATAAGTTTTGTCTTGCACACGTTGGCTTGTTGTGTGCTCTAAGGTGGTTCAAACCTAACTTCACTTAACTCTTCAATTATAGGTTTAAGTTTGGGTTTAGGCTCAAGCCTTTGAGACTAGTCCTGATATAATATGTTGGAATGTAATACAACTTTATCTTGTGGACTTCTTAATAAACTTGTAGAACTAAATATCGAAGTGTGCCTTAGTGTTTGGCTTTCAATAATCAAGTTAACAAAGTTTAAGAGAAAAAAAATACAATATTTCCTCATTCTTAAGAATAATAAATGTTCATATAGTGACTTGAGGGTGTATTAGATGGCAGAATTTATCTTCACCTTATGCAAATGTTAAGAAAGATTAGGTTTCTTAACATTTGGATAGGACATAATAACCCTAATATTTATTCTTTTAAGTAGCACGATGATCATTTTATATATTAATTCTATCTTTTATCTTACTACTATGCACCTATTTTTTCTCATATTTTAGTTTATCAATATCATACGTTTATTTATCTTTTAATATGACTTGATTTGAAGGATTAGTAGTGTCTTTAATTTGTTTAACAATAATTTATACAAACTAATCAGTTGCAACAATTATACCAGGTGAATTTTCTTCAAAAAATAAAATAAATTATACCAGGTGAATCATGGGCACATTACCTTGTGTTCAACTTATACCCAATTTTGCAAACTTGATAAAAAGTCAAAGGATAAAAGGCACAAACTTCCCATATGATCTTACTTATTCCAAAAGACATTTTTATGACTAAAAATTACAAATAGATATTGTGTGAAATTAAAAATTTTAAAACATGAACTTTTGTTGAGTTTATGTCGAATTATTTTAACACATACTATTATATAACTAATTGTTAAACATGTGATATAGTTTGTATGACTATTTTAACCCGACTTTAATAACGATTTTTATTAAAATAACTTGAAAATAACAAGTAAGAGAATTCTTTTACAATATTTCTAATAATATCATTAAACAACTTTTAGTAATTTTAAAGTATAAATATTTTTTTGGAATAAATAAAGCCATAATAGATCTTTGTATCTTGTATCTAAAATTAAATAATTCATCTTCCTTTGATATGTTCGTAATGTTCAACATTAAGTAACTAAAAACTATGATATAATTCAGACAATGCTCTCTTGTCATAATTTTCATATAGTTTCAAGAGCAATTTGTAAGGTATTATATGATAAGAAATGTTTTATATGTTTTTTTAGAGGCCAATTATCATACAAATCATCATTGATGCAGTCCTTTTTTTTGGAAGTTAAGTTTAATTAAATTAAGAAATATCCAAGTACAATTACTAGTATATAAGCACATTAAGCTAATAGCTCACAATCCAAATGGATTGATCTCTAGATAGTAAACCCGAAGGTAAAGAAGTAATTAATATAAGAGTGATGCATACAAGTTAAAGACACCATCTGTAACACATTCATGGGCTCATGATTTTAGTTTGCTCTCTTGCGATGGTAGCAGTTCTAATATCGATTAGCAACTTTTGCTACAAAGTTTCAACATGAATAGCTTCATCACCAAATAGCGTTTTTCTCTCTCTCTCTTTTCTCTCCAAATGAAATAAACTAAAGCCCCAAAAGAGAACCTGGACATCTTTTGATCCCTTTTATTACGAAATTGAAGTTTGGTAGCTCAAATGACAATTCTTGCCCAATCTGAAAGATCACATTGCAACCCAAGAAGAGACAAAATCTTATTCCACAACTGTGATGAGAAGTTGAAGCTAACGTATAGAGAATTCAGGCCCTCATTAGTATCCAAACAAAGCTCACAATTTAGATTAGGCAGTTGGAACTTAAGGGAGTCCTTGGTGCCTAGTATGTCTATTGCTGCAAGCCATAATATAAATGAATGAGCAGGACTGATGTTAGTGTCCCATATCAATCTTGATCATTGCTTCTGTTCTAAGAATCTAGTCAATAACTCCTTAGCTTAGGAGGTATCTTTGTGCAAACTTGTTATTATAATTTTGCATCACTAATAAAATATATGCTTGTCAATATACCTTTTTATCAATTTTTAGAACTCTTACAATATCAAGATATAGATGCATGTCTTAAATTAAAGGTGCAATTTGTAATTCAATATTTTATACAAGTTTTTAAACATTTTTTGTAGCTGGTAGCTGATAGCTGATAACTGATCGTAAAAAGCTACGTTCAGTAATTTTTTGTATCAGGAACTATTTAGGGCTTGATCAACTATCAGTAGCTGATAAGAGTCTTTTACTAAACAGGTTACTAAGAGCTGATGAGGATGAATCGACTATCAACTGATCTCATCCGCTCAACCAAACAGACACTAAGGTTGTGTTTGGTACACCGGATAGCCAATTTTATCCTGGGATTAAATTTTTTTTTGTCCAATCCCACGTTTGGTGCAACAAATTGAAAAGACTATATTATCCGGGTTAGTAATAAATGGGACTATGGAGGGGACTAATAGTCCTATGCATAGAGACGGGTCTAAATAGTCCCACCCTCGCTCGTCCCAGATCTCCCACGAAGGCTTCTGTTGTTGTTTCTCCACAGACTCACTATTTCATTTCTCATCTTTTCTCTCACTCTCTTCCTTTCTATTTTCTTTGTATTGCTCTCTCTTTCTTGGCGCTCTCACTCTCTCTTCCTTCCCTGCAGCCTCCTCTTTTCAGGTATGGTTCTTGATTAATCAGTCTATTCTACTTTGATGATTTCTAGGTCTTGTTGGGTTTTTCAAAATTTCTGTTCTTTATGCGTTTTTTTTCTTTGATATTAGCTTCTTTGTATGATTTAAGGTTTAATGCTTTCTAGGTTTTATTAATGTGATCTCTTTGTATTTGATATTGTTGGGTTTACGTCAAGATTGAAATTTTATGCTGAATGATCGTATGGTTTCAGACTTTTTGTGTTTCTACCTGGTCATTTTTTCTGGGTTTTTGTGTTTTGTTTGATTCAAAGTTGAGTTCTTTGATGCTTTAATGATCTCTTATCATCTGGGTATTGGTGCTTTTCTAAAGACAAAGAGATAGTATATTTCGCCTTATTCGTGCCAGAATTTGTGTAAAGTTTATTGCCTTCATATATATTTATTGTTAGCTTTTTTGTGAGCTAAATGGTGTTTAAAACAGGGTATATCTCGCACACCAAATGCCTTTTGATCCCCGCAAGAGAAAACCATCTTTTCTTTGGTGTCACTTCGGGTTTATGAGTAGGGGGAGGCTTTGGTGTTCTTGGAAGACCTTGTTCCGACATTGGACTTGAGTTTGTTTCTCTATGTTCTTTTTTCTTTTAAATAATAAATTCTGGATTTTGATTATTCATTCCTAAAGAGCGCAAACAAATGTATAACCCAGACTAACTGCAAAATCACAGTCTCTGCATCTAAATCTAATCACCTATTACTGCAAAATCACATAACACAAACTGCATTAAACACGAAGTCCAAGAACATTATAAGGGATTATTAAGTGAGTGCCTTTGAGGTGTGTGGTTTCCCTGTCAATTTTCTATATTGTAGTATATAATAACTGTTATTGTAGTTTTCATTGTGACTGTAGTTTCATTACTCAAACTGTCTGGTTGGTTGGTTTTCTACTTGAGGTTGATGTTAAAAGTTCACATTAACTCTGGGACAGAATTTGTTTTGAAGAAACAGAAACAAAGAAGCTTATCATTTATGTCTCTTATAGAAAGTCTCAAAAAGAATCAGAAGGCTCAAGTGTATGAAACAGATTCAGCTGTTACTTCTGCTGTTAATACTGTTCTGTCAAACTTCAAGATTCCAACTTTACGACTTTTCTGTTCTTGAGGAAGGATTCAAGGAAAATTTGGTGGATTGGGTTGGTCTGCTAGTTACCTATGGACGAAGCAAGGATGTTATCGATAAAGCTCTCTATAGGAAAGGTCAGGATGATGAAATTATGCAGTTTTTGAAGGTTGCTTGGAGTTGTGTGATTTCTAGGCCCAAGGATAGGCCTTCTATGCACCAAGTGTATGAGATTACTTATTCTGGATTTTGATTATTCTTTCAATTAGTTGTCTGTATATATATCATGTTCAAGTTTTATTTATTTATTATGAAGCCTTTTCTTGAAAATGAAAGGTGAAAGCACATATTGTATCAATAAAAAGCCTTTTCCTGGCATGAATTATATCAATAAAAATTGTGGCAGGTGCTCTTTTGACGTTAAGCATGTACTGTTGCAACTGGATTCCTTGCCAGGATTTTTAGAGGCAAGTTTCAAGAGTGGAAAATCACAACCAATGTAAAAAGATCCATCTGTTTTGTGTTAACTTCTTGAGTTTCCACCGAAGTGAAAAGAATTGAAGGAAATACAAGAAGGAAAGCATTTCAATGCAAAAAAGATTTAGAAAATATTAGGGAATATTTCATTCTAGGTTGTAGGAAATTTCGAGTTGTTTATGTGATTTCAATGTCTTCTCATTTTTTGTTATACCTATTGCTTTTAAGAGTTGTAAAAGATAGCCTTGTTGGATGAATTGAAGCAGAATTGTAAGTTAATTATTTGATTCTCGTGCTTTTCCTTCAGAAGAAATTATGTGTTTAGAGTTGCTTATTTTGGGACTATGTTTTTGAATTTGCTTAATCTTTGATGTTACATGTTACGAAAATAATTTCATAACTGTAGCTAGTTAGTATAAAAATAAATATTGATTTTATAAAATATTTCTTTACAATAAAAAATATTTTCTAAAGTTAAAAATATTTTATGGAATTAATTACATAATAAATAATTTTTTAAATAAAAAGTTAATAAATTAATTTTATATAATGTATTATATTTATAATTTAATTTATGAAAATAATATTTCAAGCATAAATCATTTTATGGAATTAATTACATAATTAAAAAACAAATTTTTAAATAAAAAGTCAATAAATTAATTTCATATAATTTATTACACTTACAATATAATTTATGAAAATAATATTACTGTCCTATGTTCAAGCCTAAACAATTTTATGAAATTAATTACATAATTCAAACAATAAACAAAATTTAAATAAAAAGTCAATAAATTAATTTTATATAATTAGTCCGACATATAGTCCTGTACTGCACCAAACATAGGATAATTAGTCCGTCATATAGTTCTGCACTGCACCAAACGCGTTACAATATAATCCTAGTTAGTCTCACTTAATTTAATCCTGCCTCACTATTTAGTTCAGTTCCACTTAATCTTATCCTACACACCAAACGTCACCTTAGATTCCTCTAGGAGTGAAATTTTGGCTTCAAATATGTTAAAAGACTCCTAAAATGCCTTTCCTAATGACTCTTTTGTTTCTAAGTCTTCTTAAAGTAGCCTTAACTAATTTACAATCTTTGTGTTTCTGTTATTAAATTTTTAATGTATTTCATATTCTTGCATCTTCATCAACTCAATCTCCCATCATAGGTTGATGATTTGAAGTTGCTTCATCCTTTTTAACCCTTGAAAGTTCACTTTAACCTTGTCCCAAGCTTCTTTCTCACTCGCACATGCCATTATTCACATAAAGATAGCCTCTAAAACTGAAGCATATATGACAACCAAATTCTTATATCTCTGTACTTTTTCTTCACTATAGTTCTTCAATTGATTAATTATTGGGTTATGTGTAAGTTGAGATAGAGCAGCCTCCATCTCGACCACTTTCCAAAGATCAAAGACTCTTAATTAAGTCTCCATCTTGATAGACGCATAGCATAGTTCTTACTATTGAACATATGAGGGGAAGTTATAGAGAAATTTGTTGAACTCATGTCAAAAAAAATTATATGGGTTAATATGTTTTGGAATAAAGCTGGAACTAGAACACAAGAAGAAGAAGAACAAGTTGACAACAATATTATTGCATATTTTATGTTAAAGACCTGTATATTTTTCATTACAAATTATGTGTATATACACAAAGGAGAGTATAACACATATCTTACCACTCTTTTGTCACATTCAATACTGAATTTCTCTAAATAAATAAACAAAAAATATACAAGATATAACATGTTTTTACTATCATTAAATCACACTAATTTGTAGTAAGCTACAAATTCTTAATTTTAATGATTACAACAACTTGACTAACTTCTAAACAAGCTACAATATCATTTGCTTCAAACATCATTACTTTTGTAGTTTATCAATTAGAATACGATCCGACACAATCGTTGAGCTCTTTAAAAGAACACAGCCTAAGATATAACCATGTATATGTCTATATTCTTTTAAAAATACACGAACAAGGACACAAGTATATCTTTCTTCGTGTTCTTCTTTTGGAACTAAATATATTATATGTGGTATAGAATATGGACACGTCTTTGTCTTTGTTCTTCTTTGAACTTATCAAAATAAACTGAATTGAATTTGAGGGATAGTTGGCTTGATATCTCAAAAGAAAGCATCAATTTCAATATTTTCTCTTTTTGGTCTATTCTTGTTAGAAACTGAACACTTGTCAACAGAGTTCTTATTTCTTAAGGAAAAAACTTCTATTTGTTGAAAGAATTTTGAACATGTTGATAAATTAGGTTTATAAGCTAAGAGTCAAAGCCATCGACCAAGAAAATATAAAAGCTTTACAATTTACTGAGTACAAACAAGGTAAAACAGTAAAATCCGAGAAAGAGACTATACAAGGAAAAGGAAAAGGAAAAGAGAAACACGTCTACTAATATAAGACAAACCTTTTGAGTTAGAACTATTAGACTTAAATTTTTCTTTTTTTGAGTTTTGAATTAGACATGTGAAGCTTTTGACTTCATACCTCCTTTATCATGCATGTGTTGACCTATTAGACACACCCAATAAGCTATTGGATCTCAGGACCAACGGGAAGTTCTACCACATGTATGATTGTATGACCGCTTCCCGGGGTACCAGTGCTTTTGCACATGGAGCAAGTGTAAAGACATCCTGACGGAAACTTACAGTTTTTCCAATGGTTGAAGATATAAAGATATTAACGATAGACATTCAACTGTAGTTATGTTATTTTTATCAAAACCAGAGAAAATTGTATCATCCAGTCTTCCCCTCCTATTTAAATTGATTACGAGCAGGAAAAAAGAAAAAAAACAAAGAACGAACGAGTGGCCACATGCAAAAGACTTGGTGCTGTACTTTCATCCTTTTTCACGTTTATCGATGGACATAGCAGACTGTGTTCATTAGTGAAACATCACCCACTATAATATGCCATGGCAGAGAAAGGGCCAAAAAGGACCCACCCACATGCCAGGCAGACATCTAATAGAGTAAATGATAGGCCAGGTTCTGGTTGCTCTCACTCCTCAGCCACCTCTGATAAGCTCCAATAATACCAGGGATCATCTTAATGCTAGGGCCACAAAGATGTGGCTTTCTCATTGTCATTTTCTATCTCATTCTCTTGTTTTAGCCACCGCCTCCATGCTTCTCTACTTCTGGCAAACATTTCACGTAAAATGGAAACTGTTACTTAATTTCATCTCTTGCTGTTTATCCACTCTCCAATCATAGATATACATACAGTGTCAAGTTTTTTTGTACCAATAATTTTCCTGAAATGTAAACAACTAGGGCCCTTTTGAAGGACTACAAATATTGGGACCACAGAATTCAGGAACCATGTTTCGGCTATGTACAATAAGAGTTGCTGATGAATGCAATCAAAGGTTATGAAGCTGGTTCAGATTTTGGAGTTTGGACCCTCTCAACTAACAGTCTACTGTAACTTTAAACCAGCGATCTGTATATACGGTGTAATTTCTTTTGAGCCCTTCACGCACTTGACTTGGCTGAATGATAGTTGGAAGTCCTCTATGAAATTAAAGAAGTGCGTAAATAATAAGAATCATCAAGCATTGCAGCTTTTTTCTCGTTACATTGTAGTTCTCATATGTCTGTACACTCAAAAGGTAAACAAACGTTTGAGAGCTTGTGTTAGTTGATGGGACCTGTTAAACAAACTGCGTGCAATAATGGAAGTTCAGGCAACAGGCATTATATCTATTAACATCATAGCCCAGAATTTCTTGTGGAGAGGTACTATGTTTCGCCTCAGTACTCAGTGCCTACCAAGGAGCTATCTTAGAGAGTAATTAAGTGGACATGTATGGCAGACAAATATTGCAGTTGCAGCTATATTCTTGGTACTAAATGTATCTGTTGGTGAGACATGTTCATCTTAAATCACATAAATAGAATAGCTCTCTCTCTTTTCTATAGTGAGAGCTCATAATTTGGTCGCATATAACGTCACTTGGGATTTCGAAGCTCAATGTTCCATTAAACATGTGAATCACAGACGTAGCAATTGAATATTCTTATGGAAATATGCAAAGTATGTTATGAGATATTCCAAGAATCTTTTCTTTAAACTCAACAATTAATGATTGAGATCAAAGAACATCTGCTCCCCATTTGAATTCTGATAACATTGAACTCCTATAATTGCTGACGAAAATTATATTATATGTGTGAATCATATGATACTGCATACAGAACAATGCTCAAAACCACATGATACTGACATATTTTAAGTGAAATTCATATGGCTTTTCTAAGTGAAATTACATGTGCCACATGATAGTCATTAGTGAAAGAAAGGACTTCTAAACGGCCATCAACTTGCCAAGTATTGCACTTCCAGACTTTGAAGTCTACCTGTGATATCTTTTATTTTCAGGAATAATGGAGTCCATATCATTTATCTTTGTTATCACACTTTTACTGTGATGGAGTTCATCTTTGAACAAATGTTCACAATACTTCTACCAAAGCATTTCATGATTTGAATTCTAATGAATGAAAATGCAGTCATTTGATTAAGACTCGTGTCGGAGCTACCATTTTGATAGCATTCTGGCTGCTGCAAGTATGTAATATGAGAATGCACTTCTTTTAACATGGACGACACATAGCCTGGGGCGCATGAATAGTTATATAAAAGGTTCCTGATCATTAGGAGGGCAGAGCTAGGAAAGCCATTTCACTATCCTGCGGATGCTAAGTCAAGGTCATAGGCCTCCACCATGTAAAAGTGGGGACAATCTGCTACAAATGATTTAGCACCAAATGTCTAATATGCTACGAGCATTATAACATCAATCAGACACCACTTTGCAGTCTATGCTATCAATCAGACCCTACCACCTAATTCCTATTCCACGCACAATGGTTCAGGAAGGTTGATTGTGATTAATCCTTTCCACTTATACTCTCTTAATACTTGAATAGCATTTGTGAAGTTTATCAATCCATTTGATTGCCGCCAATCAATTATTTACGGTAGAGAATAGTATAATCAGCATAGAGTGCATTGCTTCTAAAAGGTTTTCGTTGGATCCTGTGCTTAAATTTTTCCACAGCTTCTGATGAATAGATTACGTTCATAAACTTTGGTTATTCCTAAGCAAAGAGACTGTCATGGTAAGATAAAGCTAGAAACTACTTTGGCTAATTCAATCTTAGATTGAAGCGAATAAGATCTTGAGACTAAAAGCAGAACAAAATATTGTTTATATTGATAGAAACAAACATAAAATCAGTCTTGAGAAAGCTAAAGCTTAAGGCTTTTGGTGATCATGTATACCGAGGTGGATCTCATAGCTCCAAGCAGTCAGGAAAGCATGGGATCATTAACCAATCATTTAAGTTTTAAAGAAACTACACACCATTCCTTCCCCTAAAGAAATTGCGGAACTTTATGTTTCTAGAAGGTAATCGCAGTCGAGTTGCTATTATTTGAATTAGTAAAAACCAATGTCAATCAATGGAAAACTGTAAATTAAAAAAGAAAACATGACACTGAAACTAACAAAAAAATTCTAAACTAATTCTGATTTTGAAGAATTATCTGTATACAATGAAGTGGTATTTTTTATTTCTCCATAAGCATCACGGATACCATCATGAAAATATTGATTTAACTGCAGCAAGACAACTCTTAAATAAAAAATATTAAATTAAATTAAATTAAATATGAGCTCATTTTACTGTATTTAAGTTGATTTCGTTCATTCAGGTTAATTATGTTCCATGTCTAGAGTTGATAGAGTAACCTTTCAGTTTTCTGATTCATACAGATTATAATAACCAGTAGATTTGCAGAAGAAAGCATGACCCTGCCCGTGGATTGTCATAATACTGATGGCCTAATATCAGGCAAGATAGCACCTTTCGCTAGTCTACACTTCAGAACTTTTCACTCCCTACAAAATGAACCGAACTAAAAGAAGAAAAAAAAGAGAGCTTTATTTGCGGAAGAAACTTTCCAGAACACTTGTAAATCAAAGCAACTTAGTCCTTTCAAGCACACATCACAGGCAAAGTTATAGAAAACCTCCAGAGATATGTATTAACAACGATTTAGTTTTGAGATTGGCTGTATGTGCAGCAATGCTGGCATGATGAAGAGAAGAAAAGATCTATTGGAGAATTGTCAAGCATTTAATACCATTCTTTATTTACAAAATACCCCTCAGCTCAAACAGTTGAAGTGATAAAAACTAAAAACAAAGACCGGAGAAGCAATAGCATTAGCCAGCAAAAATGATGGATGGCTACTCAGATGTTCTAACCTTGAAGTTCTATTCGATGAGCAATCAAGTTCACTGCTGCATTTGCTGATGAGAATGCTCCATGAAAGCTTTCTTGGTAGGAAATAGATTCCAATGCCTTAGCCATCTTCAACAAAATTGTACCTAGGTCAGTCTGTTTCTCCAGTAAAGCCTCGTAGTATGACTGAGCAGCAACCTGGCTGATTTCCACATTGGTTTCCTCAGGGCAGTACTCATCATCCAACCATTTGTGCAGGTTCACCCTCAGCCACTTTGATTCCTGAAGACATGATTAAGACGTGTTGTGAGCATCCAATAACAATAATCTATCCACAAACACCTAAAAACAATCACCACATCTTCAAGTCCCATCATTACTAGTAGCAAGCTGTACAGCAAAAGGCACAAACACCAGAAAGATTTCAATTGTACGGACAAATGTTTAGAAAGCACCATAGTTCCTCACATTGTTGGGAGATTGCTCAAGTTTAATTCATTTAAGCAATTACTCGCTTGGTAGTTTAAACAATGCCTCCGGTTCCTTAACTGATCTAACCTCTTTTATTCCTCAGCTTATAACTCAGGATCAGGCAGAGTTTCCCTCCAAACCCTTCACAAGACATGATATAGAGAAGGCTCTTTCACATTTAAATGCAAACATGACACCAGTTTACCAACAAATTCAATGCAGGTCTTTTTCCTAAAACTTGGCACTTATTGGGTAACTCTATTCCTTCAATTATGCTTGAATTTTTTTTAAGCGGCAGACTACCAAGAGAATTAAACAAAACTTGCATTTGTTTAATTCCTAAAGTTCCTAACCTGACTTGCTTCCAAGAATTCAGGCCCATCTCTTATTATAACATGGTGTACAAGATAATGTCAAAATTGCTTATAAATAGATTAAAAGAGGTGTTCAAGACGTTCATTAGTTCCTTGCACAGAAATATTAAAGTCCCTCGCAAGGGACTTTCACTCAGAAAAAATATTGGTGATAATATCCTTTTGGCACAGATATTGTTCAAAAATTATCAAAGCAAACACAGCAGCAACGATTGCAGAATAAAAATTGATTTTTATAAAGCAGTTGATCCAGTGGATTAGAATTTCCTCTTCAATACTTTCACAGCTTTAAGATTTCCAAAAATATATGTTGGTTGGATCAAGAAATGTATTATTACAGCTTCTTTCAGTATCTTGATTAATGGTGAACAGACTAAAATCTTCAAAGGCGAGAAAGATTGAGGTAAGGTTATCCACTCTTTCCTTATCTTTGCATTATTTGTATAGAAGTTTTAGTACACCTGATTGCTAGGAAAATTAAGATGTGATAACTTCAAATACTATAACAAAAGCAGCAAACTTAGGTTGTTCAGTCTCTCCTCTACGGATGATCTCCTATTCTTTCCAAAACTAACTTGGATTCAGTCAAGCTACTCTTCAGCTGTACCATGTACTATTTGGAAAGAAAAGAATTGACAAAAGACCTGAAAGTAGAAGCCTATCCTATCTCTCAGAATATTTTCATTTGGATTAAGTGATTCTGCTTGCTAAAGGGATTAACACCAAGATGTCTTCATCCATGACGTCTACTTGGAACATCTGTTGATCTGCTGATTGTCCATCTAGTCTGAAAGTTTTTTAAGGAAGTTTTTTCACTGGGTCTGATGTTTAGTTGTTGTGCTTTCACTTATGATGATTATCATATTTTTCTTTATTGAGTGGTGAGCCTTGGAACAACCGGTAAGGTTATTACTTTGTGACTGAAAAGTCACGGATTCGAGTCACAGAAATAGTTTCTTTCTAAAAAAAAATACAAAAAGAAGGCTACATACAATTAATATCCCTCACCCGATCCTTGCAAAGCCGAAAAATTGAATTTGTTGTGTTGTGTGGTGCTGACATGTAGTTTCACATTTTGGAAGAACACTCATGTATTGCCAGTTTCTCTGTTTCCTTATAAATTAGTTACTTTAAGTAAGAAAAAAAAAGAATCTTAGTATTTCCCTAATAAAAGGATAGCCAAGTCTTTGGAGTATTATGCTGAAAATGAGTATGTTAATGACTTCAATAGGATATTACCAATAAGTGATCCCTGTCTTCAAACAGTGATATCTACATGGAAATGAATTTTTTTGAAAGATCTGTAAATATTTTGCGTTTCCAATGAGAAAAAGGATTTCAAAATCATGCAAGTTCAGGATACTCGCTTGCAATTGCAACAACAAAATTTATGATTTACTTAAAAGCATCTCTAATTTAAACCAAAGACATGAATTTTCATGGAAGGATGAAAACTAGTAGAAATCAACTGGGAAGAAAAGTGTACCTCCAGGGCTTTAGATGGAAGCAGCCAGTGGTCAGGAACCCTAAGAACTTGAACATAGGCTTCTGGGTCGTCTTTATCTTCTTTGCGGCATTTCCGGTTCGACGGAGACTGGGATCGTGAAGCAGTGGACACGTGGAGGTATCGCTTCAGAAAGTGTACTACTGGATTGGTACAACTGGAGATTGGATAATTCCAGGAAAGCGAAGAAGCAGGAAGCACACAGCTATGGATAATTGATGAAGGAACAATACTACAATCAAAACTTGGAGTAGACAACAAGGACTTCATGGTCTAAATGTTGATGAATGTACGGAAAAGGACTATGGTGGTGGCGGCAAAAGTGAAGAGATGGGCATGGGATCGGTTGTCTGTTGTTCGGTAAGATCCGAGGAAATTTAACGATAAGGCTATCCTAGCTGCAACAGAGAACGTTGTCGTTCAATTGCTAGATCCTTAATTCTTTTTTTGGAGTAAAAGGCTCAAAAAAATATGTTTACTATCCAATATTATGAAAATCGAATCATTACCCGTACTAGATTTATTTTTGGTATAATATTATAGTGATACCGGTGTACTATTTCAAATAAAATTTAAAAATATTTTATAATTTTTTTAAAATTATAAAATAGTTCATCAATATATTTTGCTATATAATTTATAATTTTATATCAACTTTTTCTCTAAAAATTATAATATAAAATTTTAAAATAATACAAATATATTTATTTATATTAATATTATTTTTTACACATTTCACGTATGAACAATAACTTTAATTAATACAAAAAGATAATTTAATAATTATACAAATATAATACTAAGGATAATACAAAGTATTTAAATGTTACTATTTTATCATATAATAAAAAATAATTATATCAAACATGGAATAGAAAAAATAATAAAGTTTTATTGCTTCACAAGTATTACAATAAGAGTTCGTAGCGATGAACACAACTAACTAGAAGCGAAACCTAAAATAAAAATATTTACAGATAAAAGTTTTATATTTATATTGTATATATAGAATTTAACATATGCATTAAGTGAAATTAAAAGAAGAGAAGAAATGAAAAACTTGGAATTTTATTTAATCGAATATTCGCTCAAATCATGTTAACCTAAATTCTCATTTGATACAAAATCTTCATCACTGAGAAGAGCGTTATCATCACCATTATTTAAATTCATTGCATCAAATGACATATCAATACTTTTTATTAAAGATTATCTTCCAAGTCACTCTCATCTATTAAATTGGTTCCTCAAAAACTCAATATGACAAAAGATCAATATGGTCAAGGCAAACTGGATCTACAAAACTGCTTGTTCTATTAAAAGTCTTAGTAAACAAATAAAATTAAATTATTAAAAATTACAAAAAATATATTCAACTTAATAATAATAATAGCATACATTTCTTGGAGTTTTAAATTGTATCACACAAAGACCAAATTGTTTAATCTTTTAGGATTCAATCTATTCATTTTCTTAGAATGGTTGAATTCAAATGCACTTAAATTCCTTTTACACCCTATTGCACTCACACATTGACTCAAGATCTAAATTGCAAACTTTTGCAATTTTAGAAAGCAACTGTAAGACTGCGAAAGAAACATTATAAACGAAATAAAATGATGATTAATTTCTAACAAAGAAAAAAAGTTAAAAAATATATACCTAGATTAAGTTTGTATGGATATCCCAAAATTACCATAAACATTCTTATAAACCTTCATTTGTGAGTTTAGGAGATCTTGCAACATCTCATACGTAACAATTATTGTAATAGTTAATAGTATTCTCCTATTAACTTCAACTTTCATTGTAAAATACTTTTTAAAATAGGCACTAGAATTAAAAAAATGTCTAAGTTGCAAACAACAAGAAGTAAAATTGTCTTTCTCATCTCTCTTTAATGACTGCAAGATAAGGTATGTACAAAGAATGTCTATTTTTCATATTGGCTTTGATTACTTCATTTTCTTTCTCTATGACATCGTAAAAATAACTCATTGTTTATTACTATCAGCTAAATGAAGTACTCTGTTGGGACCAAAATTCATGATCGTCAAGTATAATTCTAAAAATCTCCATTATAGTATTATACCTTATATACTGAGATGCGACTCACTTATCACTTGTAACATTTGACTAAGCTTCTTCTTCATCAGAACAAAACATCAAAGCGATAAAAAATTAGTTACAAATCTTATAATAGTAGGACGACATAAATTCTTACCTTTGGTAAAATCCTTTCTTTTCAAATTCAGGACCTATTTAGGATTATAGATAAACTTGGTCACTTTTTTTTTCTTTCTATGTAGTTTTATCAATGATAAAAAAAAATCTAACTTCTCACACATTTTTCAACATCAGGTCAATGCAATGTGTAATACAAGGAGTCCAATAAAAAGAATTATAATTATTGTCAATAATGAACTGAACAATAATTTTTTACCTAACTTTATCAAATATCTAAAGTAGAGTATCGACATTTTTAACTATGCCAGATGCATCAATACACTTAAAAAACATAGTCCCTTTAGAAGAATAAACCAAAATTGATAATATACTCCTTTCTTTTATTTATCCAACCATCACATATAAGCTGTCTAAATCATTCTTCTTTCATCCAAATAACTGTTTATTTCATAAACAGAACTGCCTCGAAATTTACCTTTATAGTCATCAATTGAAGGAGCTTTATATCCTGATCATAAGAGGTAATAACATTCCCTATAGGTTAGTAATAATAAGACTGGACCACAATAAATGATATACCTGAATTATACTACCATCTAGCCATTACCATGTCCATATTATAAACCGTTTCTTTATAATATAACGCACTATGGATTGAAGGATGAGCTTAAGGAGTTGCTGGTGGTGCTAATAATTTAGACACGTGTCTTCTTCTCTTCCTCACAATATGTGCAATATTTCTTTCTTGTAGAAAAGGGAAACCACCTTCAACATCTCCAGTATCATCCTGTCAACCATAAAATGAACTTTCACTACCAATTTCGTAGTTTAGTTTTTGCCTTATATCTTTCAAGTGCTGATATTCTTTAAGCAAAGTTTTCATTTGTCATTTCAAATCATTGCATTTTCTTATAAGGCTCCACATCACCTTTGATCCCAACCAAATGCTTTTTTAATCTGATGATTCTCTCACCTTTCAAATGTTTGCTGCAATAGAAACAAATGATATGATTCTTCATTACATGAACCAATCTAGCATAAGCCCAAGCTAGATATTCAAATATTCCTAAACTTGAAGTGATTGGATTATCAGAAGTACTTAAACTTCTCTCCATTTATTTATAAAACAAATAAAGACATATGTTAATTTTTTAATTAATAATTTGGAGGAAACAATTTAAATATGGAATAGACATGTTCAAATGAATCATTCAAAAATCTAAACTGTAAAAGTCAACACTCATTGGACTCAATACTAAAATAGATACCATTCATAGAATGACTTATGTCTAAGGACATAAAATAGATAACTCCATAATATAATATCTCCAAGCATCACAAAAGCTACCAATGTAGATAAATTCATGGTGGAAAAATTAAATAAAAATGTAAACTATTATTACAAATCAAATGAAATTTGATTTCGTCAACAAAACTCCAACATGAACAAGAAAACCATACATGAATAAGAAATCCATATATGTACAAATTATAGCTTTAATCCTCGCAATCCTTGCAATTACGACTTAATGAACCTGAGGCAACACTTGATCACATTCAACAACAGTTACAACAACTCGTAGGCCGTCAGCCCTCAAAAGGAAAAGACATTATAGAGAATGAGGAACTTCCTTCTCAGCAACTGGTTTTGACTACAGGATTAACACCCTATAACAATAATCTCATAGAAA
>JANIMX020000289.1:1712582-1726075 GCA_024582655.2 Erythroxylum kunthianum | reverse complement strand
AACAATTCTAACAATTTCTAAGTCACACAAACAATTCCAAGAATTCCAACAATTTCAAGTTTCTTAGTATATTCACTAAGCAACAATTTCAACTTGAGAAAGCATGCAAAAATAAAAGGAGGTAAATTAAGAAAAATAGAAAGAAAACATAGGTGCTTATTGATCACAAGTCTTTGTTGATTTACTATCACATATCTGTATAAAGCATTGTAGTTGCATAGGGGCTTATTGATCATAGGTGCTTAATATGAAGGCAATTCATTTATACTAATTTCTTACTTAATAATGTATAAAGCATTGTAGTCGCACGTTTCATAAATTAATGAAATTAAAGAAGATTCTAGATGTTTATTTCAAGTTACACATGACTATGATCATCAACTACTCCATATATTTGCACCAACATCTACTGGCAATCTATATTAGATTAATAACTTTTGGTATACTACGCCACTTGCCACAGAAGTATAAGATAACTAGTGACTTGGTTAGAGTTAAGTTTTACATTTTTGTTGTTGTGAATTTTGCATACACTAAGCAACAATTTCAACTTGAGAAAACACCGAGTGCTATTTCATTTCTCTTGCTATTGTTTACATTCCTATTTTGCATTCTTCTGGTCCTATGTTACATTTAAAAACATTCTTATTTTTAATCCAAGTATCAAACTCCTAAAACACTCTTATTTTGCATTCACGACAACAATCACAAGTTGCATTCTTCTAGTTCTACCACAAAAACAATCACGACAACAATCACAAAAACACTCATATTTTGCATTCACTTGTCACAAAAACAATCACGACAACACTTCTATTTTGCATTTTTCTGCCACAAAAGCAATCGCAAAAACACTCCTATTATTCTATTATTATTCTTCTACATTCAACAATTACAGTAACTCAACATAACTCACAAAAACAATCACAAGAACAACTATGAATGTTTGATCTGTTGGGGGTGTGAGATCTGTCAAGGGTGTGTAAAAAAACACACAGATCTGAGAAAGAAAGAGAGAGAAATGTCGGTGGTGTCTGATCCAACTGTCGGGGGTGTGAGACAGTGAGAGTGAGAGAGACAGCAGCGAGGGTTGGGAACTTCAGTTGAGTGAGTCGGGTCGGGGTCGGGGGGGGGGTGCAGCTAGCAAGAGAAGGGAGGGACGGTCGTCGGTGGTGCGCAACAGCTCGTCATGCCGAAGGCTAGCCGAAGAGGAGGCAGTGAAGAAGGAGAGAGTGAGAGCAAGAGGGAGAGATGGATAGAGTGAGAGATTAGAGAATAAGAGTGAGAGAGTGATAGTCAACAGGAGGGGTTGGTGTAAAAACAAAATTAATCCTTTAAATATTTAAAAATTACAGTATTAACTGGTATTTGACTGATATTTTGAATATCGGCAAGTACTAGCTAGAACAGCTAGTATTGATGGCCGATACCTCCAAGCCAAATTTCATTCTATTTTTTGGCCAGTACATGATGAAATACAAAACACTGCTTATGACCCTGAATTTACAATTATATTTAGATATTAACTCTATAATTGAATTTTGGTAAACCGGGACGCAACGAAACATCAAAATCAAGCTACTTCATCAACGTGGAAGGACAACAATGTATACAGCCCCTCTATTATTTTTCATTAAAACTATATATAAAAAATAAGAGTATGTATGTATGTATTTATTTCTTAAACAAAACATAAAAAAATTTAATGAATTATAAGTAATATGTGGACAAAAGATTTATTAATATGCTATTAAATAACAGATATATCCCTAATTACTTTTTTTTATAAGAAGCAACTATTAGATTGGATAACCGATAACGTGGCCTACGTGGCAAAGCTAGTTCTGATGATGTGCTCTCTCTTTTGGCCTGAGCCAGTGGAAGAAAGAAAAACAACACACGCTAAACCCTAACATACACACTCTCTCACTCACTCCTTCCTCAGATGCCATCCCCTCTCGGGATGCTGAATCCAATCCACTTTTGGATAAAAATCAGCCCTTTTATCTCAGTTTGATGATGTCGGAGTTCAGCCAGTTTGATTGGATTATCTGGTATCATGGTTTTTGCGATTTAGGAACTACTGATTGATTTATGGTTATATATATGTGTAATCGTTACTTGATCGTTTTTGGGTGTTTCTGTTTGTTTTCCAGTTGTCGAAATTGTTGTATTTTGCCATTGTAGATCCAAATCACAGTTGTTTGATGCCGAGTTATTTCCGTCTCTGGATGTAATTCATTAGAATTCACCCTTTATTTTATATGGAAAGAGTGTTGGGAACTCAGTAATGATTGGAACTTGAGTAAAAATATTAATTTTTGTTGTAAAGTTTAGATTTTTATGTGACTTTAGACGTGGGTTTCATAGAACTTTTGGGAGTAGGAATTGTTGGGGGGACCAAAAATGTCTTTCAAGAGTATATTGCAGGACATGAAGGGTGAGTTTGGGAGTATGTCTAGAAAAGGATTCGATGTCAAGTTTGGATATCCGATGCGATCGAGGTCGCACAGAGTGGTTCAGGATAGCTCCTTTGTGCCTCTTGATGCCTTAAAGCAGAGCTGTTGGGCTAACATGCCTCCTGAACTTTTGAGGGACGTGCTAATGAGGATTGAGGAGTCAGAGAGTACATGGCCTCCTCGGAAGAACGTTGTTGCTTGTGCTGGAGTCTGCAGAAACTGGAGAGAGATTATGAAAGAAATTGTACAAACTCCGGAAGCTTCAGGAAAGCTGACATTTCCAATCTCCTTAAAGCAGGTTTTACCCCTCGTTGAGCCTTTGAATGCTTGTTTCTACTTCTGTATGCTCTTTATATTACATTGTGTTAGCAATCTGAAACAACTGGATAAGTAATAATAATAGTTATATATTGCACTCAACAATTACAATATGTGTTGGTAATATGTGGGTTAGAACAACAATTGTATGTTGAATTGATTGTTTGATTTATTTTTTCTTTTGGTACTGATCCATGTCTTTGCGAAGTTCATTTCTTGAGCTTATGCTATACTTTTTGCCAACACCAAGTTACTGCTAGCATACTACGTCACTATTTTGAGGCAAACACAATTGAATGTGACCTTTCCATTCAATCTTTGAATAAGGAGAAGAACTCCAGTCATGGTGATGCTTTTTCTCGAGTATAAATCATTGGAGAAAAAAGGGAAACTTCTTCTCTGTGGTAGGCACAATGTTCTTTCTTTATAAGGATTTGTCCTTATAATTCAATGTGGATGAAGAACTCAGTTATTCAGTTGTTCGAGAAAATAGTTATTTTGAATGTGAGGGAGGCAGATGATGGGAAGCTTTCCAATTTTTATCAAAGAGTTATTGAAGGAAGAATATGAACCATTAATGCAATGGAGTTACTCTGTGATTTGCATAGTATTGATTTTTTACTCCTCTACTATGACATTTGATTGGCTTCAAATTTATATAGTAAGGATATCTTTTTTAATATATCTAACTCAATTTCCTGCGAGTAATATAAGAATTAGCAAGTCTTAGATATTAACCTTAACGGTGCAAGGTGGGGCTGCAATCAACTTTTCTGTAAGTTAATGTTGGGTATATTTAGTTTTGGTATAATTGCTACTTTCATGAAGACTTCTTTTTTTCTTTGTGTTTGGGAAATGAACTTTCTTAGAAGCATGATGATATACTTCGATGTGCAGATTCTTCGAGGACATGTCTTCCTCCCCTTGTGACCAACATTTTCAACTGTAATTACACTCTGGAATCTTGATTGAATCAATTTTAAATTCTTTGATTATATTGTCTTGCAGCCTGGCCCTAGGGACTCGCTTCTTCAGTGCTACATCAAGCGAAATCGTAGTAATCAAATGTATTATCTTTACCTAGGCTTAAATCAAGGTGAACAACCTAAAGTTTGTTTTCTTCCTTTCCTTTTAATGTTTTCATCTGTTGATGTTACCTCTTTGAAACTGGTGAGATTTCTATTTGGTTTATTTAGGCTTCCTATCATGTCAGTTTCACGGTTCACATTTTGAGATGCTAGTACCCTTATGTTACTCTTTTCATTTTCCTATTCAGTCACTAATTGAACCTAAGTTGTATGTTGGCAGCTTCAAATGATGATGGCAAGTTCCTTCTTGCTGCACGAAGGTGCAGAAGGCCTACTTGCACTGATTATATTATCTCTTTAAACTGTGATGATGCATCGAAGGGGAGGAGCACTTATATTGGAAAGTTGAGGTGTAGAAAACAACAGAATGATGCCATGTTTCTATTCTTTTTGTTTTACAATTCTCATATTAATTTTTGGATTTTTCTTATGGTAGATCAAAGTTTTTGGGGACCAAATTTACAATCTATGACGCACAACCTCCAAATGGTGTAGCCAAAGTTACAAAATGTCGGTCTTCTAGGCTAGTTAATATCAAACAAGTTTCACCAAGAATCCCTGCTGGGAACTATCCTGTTGCTCACATCTCATACGAGTTAAATGTCTTGGGTTCTAGGTAAGAGGGGTCTTCTGTTATTTCAGCTTTTCCTCTCTTTCTAGAAAACATAACATTTCAGAGAGGAATCATTGATAATTAGAGAATATAACAGAAAATAGACTTCTGTACATGACATTTGTTTTTGGATTATATGCCAACTTGTGACATTTTGAAAATCAGGGGTCCAAGGAGAATGCAGTGTATCCTGAATGCCATCCCTGCCACTTCTGTTGAACCTGGAGGTGTGGCTCCCACGCAGACTGAGTTTCTGCATAGCAATTTGGATTCCTTTCCTTCCCTTCCATTCTTTAGATCAAAATCAACTCGTGTTGAGAATTTCCACTCTGGCCCTCTGTCTAATAATAAAGAAGAAATGCTTGTGTTGAAGAACAAAGCACCTAGATGGCATGAACAACTCCAATGCTGGTGTTTGAACTTCAATGGAAGGGTAACAGTGGCTTCAGTTAAAAATTTTCAGCTAGTTGCTTCTGTGGAGAATGGAGTTGCTGGACAAGAAAATGAAAACATCATTCTTCAGTTTGGAAAAGTGGGTAAAGATGTGTTCACTATGGATTATCAGTATCCAATCTCAGCTTTCCAGGCATTTGCCATTTGCCTCAGTAGCTTTGACACCAAGATTGCTTGTGAATGACTGATGAGTGACAAGTAGGTGTGCTTATTTGTGGCTTGAAATCCCCTTTTTAAAGTGTTATGCTGAGAAAGTTTTTCCATTATTGGTGTCATTGCTTATGCTTCTGGAATCTTGCTTTCCACTGTGCCTGACGCCACTTTTTGTTCCTGCGATTCATTGCAGTGTATTGTGTTTCTTATCATTTTGTTTTTATGATTTCTACATTGACAGGTACCACAGTACAATGGAAGTATGTTGGGTAGGCTAGTGTAGCTACAACATGTTGGTTAATTCTACAACAGAGCCACTGGGTAGTTGGTTCCCCCTTTTTATGCCATATGCACAGTTCCAGATTTTGGTTGGCCATTTTTTCTTATGTAAATATGACTGCTTGAATTATGAGCAAAATGTACTTGGTTGTGCTGTGGCAGTGACTGACATAATACATCTCTTGGATGATGATATAGGATTAGACATCTGGACGAAGTTGCTTTTCTAGTTTGCCAATAGGTTTCTGTTGCATTGCCTGTTCGTTCAGTCTTGTGTGTAATGCTGAACATCCATTACTCTTAATGAATATCTAGGCATTTGCTTGCTAGTTTGCTCTCCATTCAAGAGTACTTGCCTCTTTTCTACACTGCAGCCGTATTTAAGCTAGATCGATATTACTAGAGCAACTAATGCTGTTCTTATGATTAACCTCTTATTATAAGACAAAAACAACTCGAGTCATAAGTTTCTAGCGGAAAAGGGATAAAAGAGTAAACTATATGGATGACATTTCCCTTATAAGTCACTTTTTTTTATGGCTAAAGCTTCATTGAAGTTGTTAACATATGTAGATTCCGCAAATAGTCGTCACGAATGAAGAAATAAGAAGTATATAAAACTAGTAAGAAAGTGGAGAACACGTACAGAAAAGATACCGTTAAAACCAGCCTGTCCGATGAACCCACCAGTTCTGGCACCCCCCACGACATGGATTAGTCCCCAAGCCCCTGGAGGAATCCAAGTAAGGAAAGGAGTCTCTTGCAATCATAGTTGCAGTTCAATATTATTATAACTACACTTCCATCCACATTAGCTGTAAATGCACTGAAATTGTGTTAAACCTACTTACTTACTACTCAGCATGATGTTATGAAACACCCAGACAGACTTGGACTTTTCAACCATGGACATACACTTTATGAGTCTTTTAACCAACGACGCACATTCCACGGCTTGAGCTAAGGCCTTCACCTTTTATGGCTACGTTTCCAACTCAAGGCTTTTACTGTTCTACATGGAAACTGTTCTATGCCACACTGCCAGTACTTACCCGCAGTTAGCAGTTGGCTGTTGCAGACATGGGTTGTTCCTACTTTTACTCTTATAATGGGCCCTCATCACCAATTGTGGCCAAATGTTTAAGGATTGTATCAAAGCCTCATCTCCTGAAGAACGGTCAGCATTGTTCCATTCGTGTTGACGTTCAAAGAATGAAATTTAGCTAGGATTGCTGCTATTATCATTGGTGGGTCCATGAAATGTTTCATTTGTTTGTTATGTTACTCTTGCTTTAACTTTACCTAGGACTTGAAGAATTTGAAGTTTATATGTCTATTCTAATTTGAACTTATTAATTATCAGAATTTAGTAATAAAAAAATCTTTCTCTAGTTTTTATAAGTTTAAATAATAGGAGTATTTTAAAAAATATTTATATTAAAAAAAGTTTGTTACCCTATAAAGTTTCTAAACTATAACTTGCATTTATAAGCAAAAACCCCATTGCAAACCTAGTTTCCACTTGCTACTCCAAAACCTGGCATAATGGGGGCTACAATCCTTTCGGCTTTCCCTCCCCTTCTAGACTGCAAAACTAAAACCACAGTTGAGACAAGACAAACAAAAACCTGATGGTCACAAGCATATTCCCTGTTCTATGTTGTGACATGTGAGCTCAAGTTGCATGGAAGTAGAAGACATGGATGAGATGAATGATAGCATGAAAACTCGAAAAGAAAAAGGTGTGAATGTGATTTCTGACACTGTTGCACCCAAAAAGAAGCCATGAAATGAAATGGTCAGTCCAGTAGCAATCAAACTCCATAGTCCATACACTAAATGCAACCCCTTTGCAAGACTTGGCCTTTTCACCTCGGACATCAAAATGCCTTGCCCTTGTGTCAGCTTCTCGTGAAGTGAACACAAAAATTGGGCATGATCGAAGCTTGCTTGCTTGCTTGGTCCCCTCCCCTCTTTGCCAAATGTTTTTCACATATTGGACTGGTGGTCCTATACTGGATTCAACGATTTATGACGAAAAGTAGCTTAATCAATGAATTGAAGCCATTGGATTTACTCTTCTTTGACATTTTTAAGATTGTATGCAGATGTCGACTGCAATGGCCATTAATGAATCAGAAGAAAAACTTAAGACCCATGACATAAACTACTCGAATCCCACACATGCCATTCATATTCAAAGCTTATGGTTTTCCATTTTTCTTTTTCCTTCACCAACCAGTGGTCCCTTATTCTTAGCCATTACGACAAAATGACTTCAAGTCTTTGCTAGTTAACAGGGAAGAGTTCTATGACATTTATGCAGTACGAGGTCAAGTGGAGCTCAGGAAAATCCGAGTGGCAGCAGATTGATCATGCCTAACAAAAGTAAGTTTGGCACAGGTTGAAATCCAGAATGATTAAAAGAATCTTAATTAACTACAATCAAATCGAGTTTACATTACAAGTCATTCTAATCCAGAATGATTTAGAAAATCATAAGCTGCCCATGCCTACCAAATAATGCAGCCCACTCTCTCAAGCATGCTCAGCCTAAACCTTATCTTGCAGTGAATTAACTTGTAAAGTTTTGTTTTAATTTTACAAAGGCTGATCACAGGACATGATGCTTTTATAATCATGTGTACTTTCTAATTATGCTTATGAGTTTATTGGTCAATCCAATTGCACCCGAAATTGCGGTCCGCCCATCAAATTTGACCACCATAATGTCAAAATGATACCCATGCTGGCAAGAAATTAGGTAAATTTGCAACATTAAGCTCTTGTGGAGTCCAATCCTAGTTGAAATTAATTGCGAATTTCACACGTTTACAATGATGATCACGACAGCATAGTATGATCAGAAGCAAAACATATCCAATCACAGTATTGTAATTATCGCACGTTTTCAATAATAATTACACGTGTCATAAGTAACCATAGTCAACCATTTGGGTTATGGATTATGGGATTAAGGACATGAGTGAACAAATCAAACATGGACACGCAAGTACGAGAAAAAAAAAAGGGAACTGTTTCTCTGAGGCAATTGTATCAGGTCTGTTTTAGCTTTTGTAGAGCTTTCCCTTTTTCTTCTTTCTTCTTCTTCTTCTCGGCAGAAACACCCCTGTGTCGTTAAGCAGTATAAAGCCCCACGCTAAGCTGAAAGACTGATTGAAAGTGAGAGAGAAGAGAAAAGGTAGTGTCAAATCGAGATGATTGAACATTGCAGGCCGGCACTAGGTGGCAGACTTTCTTGCCACCTTCTACTTCAAGTCAGCTTTCGTTTATCTCTATATGCCAACATCGATCACTTTTTTCATATGTGCTTTAGTTTTTACGGTTCATTAGTTAAAGTTCTGATCCATTTTTAAGGTGTTTGAAAACATATTTATAACTTAATTATTACTGTTATTAATTTATTATCCAAAATTTTAAAAGTTCAAAAATGATTTTGCATAAAAACTATATATATAGACTAAAATAAGGATAATATAAAGACATATATAACATTTTTTCGATATTGTCAAAAATATCTAAAGGGACGTGCCTTGATGTATATTAATAGATGAGATAAAAGAGTGTATCAATGTCAAGCTAAAATTTTAGAAGAATAATTTAGAATTGAAGGGCTTTAAATTGAGCAGGACTAAGACTAAGTGTTCAGAGTGTAATTTTTTGAGCCATAAGGTGACTTTCGTTGTAGAGGTAAATATTAGTTTAGAAGTTATACCACAAAAAGAATGTTTTAATTATCTATAATATATTATCCAAAGCAATAAAGATTGATGAAGATATAGGTCACCATATCAAATCAAAATGGTTTAAATGGAAAAGTGCATTAGGAATTTTATGTGACAAGAAGATATCACTCAAACTCAAAGGTAAATTATATCGCTTAGTGATTAGGTCGATCATGTTTTATGAGGCAAAGTGTTGATCCATCAAATAAATGCATAGTCATAATTTAATGATGGCAGAGATGAGAATGGTCTGTTAGATGTGTAACTTTACTAGAAAAGATAAGGTTAAGAATATAATGGTAAGAGACAAATTAAAGGTGACTAACATTAATGAAAATTTAAGATAGACAAGGCTTAGATGGTCCAGACATATTAAGAGGAGACACTATAACGCTTAAGTGAGAAGATACGAGGAGAATGTACTTAAAAACTGTAGAAGGAAAAAAAAAGGCCTAAAAAAAATTGAAGGATGTAATCAAGAATAACATGACTCTGCTAGAACTTACCGAGAACATAACCCTCGTTAGAAAATTTTGACATATTAAGATACGAGTAGAGGATCTCATATAGAGAGATCTTTCCTTGTTTTATAGGTCTTTTATTCACTTTCTTTTGAGTCTTTTGACTTCTATTTAGCCTAAACATTTAATATGTACTATTTCTTTCTTAGTTATTTAGTCTAAATATTTTCTTACTTAACCTAAATATTTTTCTTATAATTAATTGTTTAATTTTTTTTTACTTTTTATGTATTTTATTGGGTATTTTTATATTTTTATTAATACATATTTATTTATTATTATCTTGTTGTCTATTTTTATTATTAATTATTATTACTTTATTATTTTAATATGTATAATAATAAATTATATATATTATCAAAAACAACATTTTTATCAGTTGCGGATAAGAGTCCATATTATTGGACGTTTCTAAATTTCGGGTATCAACAAAACTTCCACTTTCCGTATATTAACGAACTTTTTCCCGAATTGTTGTTGTTATTATTGTTGTATATTTCTATAACCAAAAACATAACTTCAGCTATTTATTCTTCGATTAGTAGATTCATAGTAGACTTGATGGAGAACTGATTAAACATATGTTCTAAGGCTTAATGAAATCAATTAACGTGGTTTTCTTAAATAGATATCCAGTTTCGTTTGAAATGATTGATAGTCATGCGAACGGATTAAAGTCTCCTAACAGCTCATGAATACCGATGACATGACCACTCATGCTGAAAGAAGAAAAAAGAAAGGTAAGTGAAGATCAAATTCTGTGTATGAAGAACAATATCCTTCCAAGTCATATAGGTTACATCACACAGAAAAGAGTTCCTTTTTTTTGTGGGGGATTAAAAACGTGCTTTTAGAAGTATAATTGTATATATTGTTTTGCTATAATTAATTATCAAATAAGATCGAGAAGTAGAAGCCTTAGAACTTGCAAGATCCTCTGTTAGTGTATGAGATTTCTTCATACCGGAGTAATTTATACTAAAACGTTTTCTTTGATTAAAAATAATAGTGAGTGGCATGATTAATTCGTTCTAACTCCTCACCTAACTCTGGAAAGAGCTCTAATCCGATTTCTAAAGTGCTATGAGGCAGGAAAATATGGGATCGTGCATTTCTAAATCCTATGAATTAGGTTTTCCAACAGGACACGCGCGTGTACTTAAAAAAAAAAGAAAAAAGAAAAGATTGCTTTAGTTGTTCTTTATAGCTTAATGAACATATCATTTTCTTCAAAGTTGGTGTAACCTATTGCTAGCTAATTATTAATTAACACCATTATTTATTTTTTATTGTCCTATCATTTTGTGGGTTAGTCAACAAAATCATATAGTGTGGAAATGGGGAATTGCGAAATAATTTTATTTAATTAAGTTTCAAAGTTTAGTGGAGTCTTTATATTTTTAAATACATTAAATTAGCTTATCACTGAAGATGACTTGAAAAATGAAAAAGGTATTGATTACAATATAATTCATGTGTTTGAAGACTAAGAAAATTCAAAGAAGAAGGATCAATATATATGAAATAGAAACAAAAGCTCGAATGTCTTACATTTTTATAAAAATAAATGAAGGAACTAAGGATCTTAATGGCTTCTGAAGAAGAAGAAGATCAATCATTGTCAGTTACGCAAACTTTAGTTCAAATAAAACAACTCAATCCATGAAAGACAAATGGGTTTAAATGTAATAGGTTGATGGTCTTAAATGATAATTATTTATCTCAAAAAAATCATATGAAAATTAACTACGAAGGAATTTGGTCATACGTAGTTTTCACGAGGGATCGACGTTGCCAAGTATTGTCATTTTAGATGCTTATTGCTCTACAGAGGGTCAATGTGATTAGTGATGGTGATCACAATGGATCACTAAATGCTTGTGGTTAAGAGTTATCATCAATGGCTTCAATGCAACAGCACTATCAAAGTGATCTCAAGTCCATTTGCACTGGTACGTACTCGGTGTGTAATAACTCTTGTAATAATGCACTCATTGCAGAGCCAACTGGCACGATGCAAACCAGTATTGGACTTCAATGATAGGACCCTTCACAGGATTCGACAAATTCTTCGGAATTAAACGCTGGCATCTGTCCAAAAAGCAGTAAAAATTGCTTATCATGTCACGAACGACTCATTCTCGTACAGAAAACAATGTACGTAAATGCACTTTTACATGGAATCAAAAACCATAACGTACATAGTTGTTTTATTAACATTCGTAGGAAGTGTTTGGTTCTGTGGTTGGCCCATCCGAGAATAGAGATCATCACATTCGAAGGTGGCAATAGCTTCTTAAGGGTGTTGAAGTGACGGTTAGGTACCCTCGGTCTTATATCACAAGAAGCAACTTGTAATGCCTGCAGTGGTTTTTCATTCATATATATTTCGACCGTTTGATTCTAAATCTTTTTTTATTTTTTATTTTTTATTTTCTTTTAAATAAAATAAAAACTTGTTTAGTTGTTTAATGAAAGTTACATATTAAATAAAATTTTAAAAATGAACTAAATCTAATAAATGATATAATTTACAAAAAATTAAAGATTTTAATTATATACACGATGAATTGATGGAGTTTTTACAATACTAAATAAAATTAAAAAATAAACCTTTTAAATTTGTCACGTGATTAATAAATTATTTAATATTAATCGAGAATTGGAAATATGAAAAACTAAATAAAAAATTGAAACTTAATTGTATTTTTAAAAATTAAAATCCTATAGTAATGAATGGAAGATTATTCTACCAATTAGAAGAAAGCATGAAAATGGAATTAATTGCCAACGAGAGGTATTCCCGGTTGTCTTTTCTTTAAGGGCAAAATTGCCATTCTCATTTAGAGCTCCGGTTAGGTGAGTGCGTCTCAACTCAACCCGAATCATCGTCATTATCATCACCATGTGTTTGAATTTGATTCGGACCCACTTATGATGTGGATGCTGGATTCCCCTTAGAGCATGTCAAAGCTACCATCCTTTCATCGAATGATGAGGCTACCAAAAAGTAAAAATTCTCCAATCACCCCGTGTTTAGAAGACCATCATCACCATCCAATCCTCTCTTCTTTCATTAGTCTTCTCATCCTACTCTTTGTTTAAACTCGGATGATTAAGCACTTACAGCTGCCACTCAAATAATTCCAAAAGTAATGGCCTCCACGATTTGTACTCGATTGAGTGGTTTCAATTCTTACCCATTACTTTTGCATGAAATTTTTATTTGATTGTCCATTTAAATTAACAACACATTTTTAGCCGGGCAGAGATCAATAAAAAATAGAAAGAAATGACACTATGATTAAAACTTGGTTCATCTTTCAATTTTTGAGCTACGTCCACGGTAAAAATTTTGAGCAAATCTTTCAGTAATAAAATAACATATTTATAAGAAAAAATACAATTGAGATAAAACAAAAATAGTGGCGTTCAAGATGTTTCTCAAACTCAAAATATTTTTTCTCGTTCTTTTGTCACTCCCCAAATTTTGAGAATAAAATTTTCAAAAATTTCTCTCTTATAATAATCTTCTCTCTTCTATGTTTTCTCCACACCTTTAAAATGAGAACCAATATCTCCTTTTATAGGCAAGTTACTTGCCAATTAAAGAAAAATGCATGGTTAAGAAGAAGATCATGTTACTTGATTATCCTTCATTAAGTGCTTTTTTAATTAATGTAAGACGAACTCAACAAATCTCCCCCTCCCAATTACATGGAGGGCTCTACCAGGGCCGTCTCTAGCATTTTAGAGGCCCTAGACGAGTCCAAAAAATGATTTAACAAATTCAATGAATCTAAAATAATATATAATAATTGATACTTAAATTCAAATATAAGATTATTAAATTTTAATAAATT
>JANIMX020000289.1:1452344-1475443 GCA_024582655.2 Erythroxylum kunthianum | reverse complement strand
AGCCTTTCTCGTACAAAACTCTACGAAACCCTTAGAGAGAGAAACTAGAGAGAGACGCTCTCAATTTGCCAAAGCTTTGTATATTGAAAGAGTTTGTATATCTTCCAAATGTGCTTTGCCTTGGCCTATTTATAGGCCAAGAATATGCCGGGACACCTCAGCGTATCCGGGTCACCTCACCCCTAATCGGGACACCTCAGCGTGTTCCGGGCCACCTCAGCACTGACTCACAATATTGAGTCACCTATTCTAGAATAATCTAGATAATGGGCCTAAACAATTGGACCTAAACATATGAACCCTAAGACAAATTGAGCCAACGATAAATAGGTTTGTGACACGTAGCCACCTCTCCTTCGGTTGCCAAAACATTCCTTACCAATTCAGTGCACGTCAATTGGGCGGGTGGATGTTCACGTGGCAGCATCTAAACCAGGTGAGTAACGAAACCATTCACACATGTCAAACATCCACTCCATCATCATCTCTTCAACGTTTTTACAGATCCTTGCACTTGTCGTAAACACACTAAATTCCCCTTCTTTCTCTCAATTCCACCGTACGAACCTCGACTCTCCTCCATATGTGTATATATTCTAGTTCCACCACGCCTCAGCTTTCCTTCTCTTGTATGCTATTCCCACGCGCAGCTTCTATGCTCAACACATTTGTCTTCTCTTCACATCTTCTCCGTCGCTCAGTCGTCCTGCCTGCTCCTAAGTTGTCCTCCCATATTCTTGGAAGGTACCCTTCTTGTCAGCTGTTCCCTGCCTTTGTTGGTTGGTTTCACTCGAATAGGGTCGTCGTGGCAATGGCCGAGCATACCACCCAACCGATGCCTTCTGCTTCTCACCACAAGTATACCAATCGTCTCGCGGCTGAGCACAGTCCCTATTTGCTTCAGCACGCTCATAACCCTGTACAAATCTTGATTCTTTTATCGTTTACAGGGTGGAAATGAGCGATTTGGTTTTGTGTTTTGATTTGGGATATTTTGAATTATTGGGTTGAAGGTTGATTGGTACCCCTGGGGCGAGGAAGCTTTCGCTGAAGCACGCAGAAGAGACGTGCCCATCTTCTTGTCAAGTACTTTACGTCCTTTTCTTGAATCCATTCGTTGGTTTTCTCGTTATTGTGATTTGGAAATTTCGGGGGCTCATGTTTTTCCTTTCTTGGTGGGTTTGGTCGCTGCTTTCTCTTTCAAGTCGGATACAGCACCTGCCATTGGTAAAAATTCTATGTCAACTTGGTATCTTTCATTTTCATTTTTAGCAATAATTTGGAAAAAAATGAGACGAGGAGATAACGGTTTGGCCTGGAATGTCTGATTAGGTGCCATGTGATGGAAGTGGAGTCTTTTGAAGACGAGGGGGTGGCTAAATTGTTGAACGATTGGTTTGTTAGTATTAAGGTGAGATGGAATCAGTGACAATACCTTATAACTAGTTATAAAGCAATCTCTGGGGATTGATAATTTCTATTTTGCAAGTCGTTCTGAACTGTGAAATGTGTCAGGTTGATCGTGAGGAACGGCCAGATGTTGATAAGGTGAGCCTTTGGCTTATCGATTAAAATCATATGACAAGACTACTGTGTGCTTTTAGTTGACTTCGAAAATGGGAGAGAAGGATCTTTAGATGTTATACCATCTAATTGGTACTTACTTTTCTCTCATATTAGAAGAACAGAATTTGTATGCACTATATTGTTTTTTTACAAATGGGAAGTCAATATTATCTGAACTCTATACCCTTTCTTTCTGGTAGCTTGACGAAGTACTTGTATCAGTGCAGGTGTATATGACGTTCGTGCAAGCACTTTATGGTGGCGGAGGGTGGCCGCTTAGCGTCTTCCTTTCATCTGATTTGAAACCTTTAATGGGGGGAACTTACTTTCCTCCAGATGATAGATATGGAAGGCCTGGATTTAAAAGTATACTCAGGTGAAAGCATTGTGGCCACTGCAGCCTAATTTCATTCTTCTTTATCTTTTTTCTGTCCTTTTCTGATCAAGTGTTAAAATGCTAGAGCTTGCAACAATTAAGAAGAGTTGGTAAATTATCCAATACTAAAGGTTCGTATAGCATACATGAACTATCTTTACCGTATTCATTCATTCTACTTATTTATTTAGAAAAGTGAAGGATGCGTGGGACACTAAGCGAGAGATGCTTGTTAAGAGTGGAGATTTTGCCATTGAACAGTTGTCAGAAGCGTTGGCAGCAACTGCCAGTTCAAATAAATTGGCTGAGGGGCTTCCACGGAGTGCCCTGCGTCTATGTGCAGAGCAAGTATGCTATTTTCTTGTTTTCACATAAAATTTCTTGGCCACATCGTGGAAGAAGGAAAAAGGAACACCTCTTGGTTCTTTAGTGATGCTGATCATTCAGCTCTAAAGCTAGGCTGTTAAGATTTGTGCTTAAATTTGCGTTAGTACCATATAATTGTTGAAACTTAAAGATTGGCGGGTTACCATTAAATGGAATTGTATGAAATTTTTGTTGAGGTATTTTCTATTGCCTGTATGTTAAGTTTCTGCGTTATTGTGATTGCAGCTGTCTCAAAACTATGATTCGCAGTATGGTGGATTTGGATCAGCCCCAAAGTTTCCTCGACCTGTTGAGATCCAACTGATGCTATACTACTCTAAAATATTAGAGGATGCTGGTAAATCAGGTGAAGGAAAGGAAAGTGTGAAAATGGTTCTCTTTACTCTGGAATGCATGGCAAAGGGAGGTGTTCATGATCACATTGGAGGTGGCTTTCACAGATATAGTGTGGATGAGCACTGGCATGGTCAGTTGGTCTTCATATAAAAACATGCAACATATAGCTGATCTAGTAAATTGGCCAATCCCTCTTAACTTGAGATTTACAAGAGATTCTGTAGTCTTGATGAATATAGGAATTGCCATGTTCAGTCTATCTCCTGAAAGTATTGGGTTGATAAAGAATCTCTTGTAAGGTTTCAATGAGAGGTACGGTCAATCTACTCAGTTAGCTTCATGTTGTGGAATTTTACTTCATTAAGTGACTTCATAGAATGAAATGTTACAAGTTGTCATTTTCTCCTTGCAGTTCCTCACTTTGAGAAGATGTTGTATGATCAAGGGCAGCTTGCTAATGTTTACCTAGATGCTTTCTCTATTACCAATGATGTCTTCTATTCATGTATATCCCGTGACATTCTTGACTACTTGAGAAGAGATATGATTGGACCACGAGGTGAAATCTTTTCGGCAGAGGATGCTGATAGTGCTGAGCATGAAGGTGCTATGAAGAAGAAGGAAGGAGCTTTCTACATATGGACAACTAAAGAGGTTATGTTGTTATTATGTCATTGTCCTTTTAGTCCCTTGGTTGAATTAAACAATAACCTAAGAGTACATACCAATCCAGCAAGAGTGATAAGGGTGGTCATTGGACATTCTGAGCACCATTTGATCAAATATATTTCTTACTTTTTCTACACAGTTTCTGATGTTTTTATAGAGTTCTTACTGTCTTAGTACAAAAGATGTATTTTACTCCACCTAAAGTAAGCTGTTCATTGGGCTTTTTCAAGTCGCCATCTGTTTAGCCAGAAAGCATTTTGAGGAGTTATCTTAACACTAGTGGGTAGCATCTGCATAGCTCAGTCTCCTGAATAAATTTTTGTAGGATTCACCTACAAATCTACAAATTCCTCTCTTAACTTCTATTTAGAGAAGAATAATTCTTTTATACTCGACAAGATATTAGAAAAGAAGGATTTTTTGCTTTTTCTGCATTACCTATTCTGATTATATGTTTTATGCGGTTTAGGTTGAAGATGCCCTAGGAGAACATGCAACTCTTTTTAAGGATCATTATTATATAAAACCTCTGGGGAATTGTGACCTTTCAAGAATGAGTGACCCTCACAATGAATTCAAAGGGAAAAATGTGCTTATTGAACTCAATGATACTGCAGCATTAGCATCCAAATGTCAGCTTTCTGTTGAAGAGTATCTTGAAATATTGGGAAAGTGCAAGCAAAAGCTTTTTGATCTAAGATCAAAACGACCAAGGCCGCATCTAGATGACAAGGTATTATACTTCAAAACATAATCATTTCTTTCTGATATGCGTTTTTGATTATTTAGCTTTCTGCTTGTGACGCAAACTGTTTAACAAAACAGTTCCTTGTTAGGTAATTGTTTCGTGGAATGGTCTCACGATTTCATCCTTTGCAAGAGCTTCTAAGATTCTCAAATTCGAAGCTGAGAGCTCAAAATACAACTTTCCTGTTACTGGATGTGATGTAAGATATAGCAATCTTTTGCTTGTCAAAATATCTTGTAAAGCTGATTTTTCAATTCCCTACTGATGTATATCCTGGGATATTTGGATTCTTTGCACTAATATTTTTGTCATATCCGTTGGAAATAAGAAAAGTTTCGAAAGAATGTGTTGATCAGTTTCTTGTTCCATCATTTATTAGATAATAACTTGTGAAGATGTCATTGGTGTCTATGGTATGGCGAGTTTTGTTTATTAAGTGTTGTATTTTTTTTCTTTTGGCTGAACCATTTCGACTCATTCGCAAATATATTCCCTTGGAAGGGTCATAATTTAATCACGTCGGTTACCAATTTACTGGGACGAACTGGGGATGATAATTCTTGTCATCTTTTTGGGTATTATGTTATGGTTTGGGGCATTGCTGTGCCTCTTAGAGTATTACAATCGAACTGGTACGACCTAGTTTATGCCCATTGTTCACTGTCAATTGGGTTGAACATCACTTTCCTTTGTGGTGCTTTGGTGGTTCACTTTGTTCTGATCTGACATTCCATTTTTGCCTGTGACAATTGCAGCCGAAGGAGTACCTAGAAGTTGCAGAAAAGGCGGCACATTTTATACGAAATCTTCTTTACAATGAACAAACACACAGACTTCAACACAGCTTTAGAAATGGTCCCTCTAAAGCACCTGGCTTTTTAGATGATTATGCTTTCCTCATTTCTGGGTTGTTGGATCTCTACGAGTTTGGTGGTGGAGTATATTGGTTGGTATGGGCAACTGAACTACAAAACACTCAGGTAACAACCACCAGAGTTCATTCGGTCGTTGTAAGAAGTGGCCTTAAATCTTGACCTAAATGTGATTGCTTGTAAAATGTTACCAGGATGAACTATTTCTGGACAAAAGGGGAGGAGGTTATTTCAATACTCCTGGCGAGGACCCTTCAGTTCTCCTCCGAGTAAAGGAAGATCATGATGGTGCAGAGCCTTCAGGAAACTCGGTTACTGCAATCAATCTCATAAGATTGGCCTCAATGGTGGGTGACAGTAAGTCTGAACATTACAGGCAGACTGCAGAGCATCTTCTGGTATGTTTTGTTCTTAATGAGACTAGTTGTTGAACTTATGAGTTTGCCTTTTAACACTTAGGCTTTGGTTAAACAGGCAGTGTTTGAGACGAGACTAAAAGACATGGCCATGGCTATACCTTTAATGTGCTGTGCAGCGGACATGACTTCTGTGCCCTCACGGAAGCATGTTGTCTTGGTTGGTCGCAAGCCATCTTTGGAATTTGATAACATGCTGGCTACTGCTCATGCTTCATATGATCCCAATAAAACAGTAAGTACATTGCTTTGGTCTTTTCAAGCATTTTCAGTTGCTGCTTCTTGATGGTCGCATTTTCTGTGCTGATATCTGTCTGTAGGTAATTCACATAGACCCCACAAACAATGAAGAAATGGAATTCTGGGAAGAAAGTAACAGCAACATTGCTCTCATGGCAAGAAATAATTATGTTGCAGATAAAGTTGTTGCACTTGTATGTCAAAACTTCACTTGTAGTCCCCCAGTGTTCGACCCCAAAACTCTTGAGGTCTTGCTTTCCAAGAAGCCCTCCGTTGTGTAAAATTCTAGTTTTCTTTCAAGGTATATGAATTACCTCTGGAATAGGGCATGTGTGTACTTGGTGTAATATAAGAGAGGTTTCTGTGATTCTTCTATGGAAGACTATCACATTGAATTTCCTGAGTGTTTGGAAACAACAATACCAAATAAAAATTTCTGATACGCTAGTCCGTGGAGATTACACAGCCTTATTCTTAAATTAGTCAATATAATATAAAAATAACACTAACAATGACTACCAATTATTTAGAATTTTTTTAGTTTACAAAATGGGAAAATGAATAATTAGATGATTTTATAACAAGTGATGATTGCAAAGAGAAAATATAACAAGTTCTTTGATTATTTATACACAAATAATAATTCATAAAATTATATATTTTTGATAAATCACTCATAATTTTTAATGCAAAGCAAGTTTAACATCTTATACTAAAGATACTTGACTTGAGACAATGTCGTTGTAATAAGACGGCAATGCCCTTAAGGGCTGAGGGTTTCGTTCGGGGGCATGGAAAGGTAGTAATACAATGAGACGATAATGTGGTGGTTTGATCATATGATGAGGTTTGTTCAACAGTTCCAATGTTTCGGTCTGCTTAACCCAGCAGTATCTTTCGATTTTCTTTGTAGAACCCTATTTTCACCAACCAAATCCACCCAACTACTTAAGAGTCGAAACCTTTGTTTGTCTTCAGAACTACCGGCCCCTTTGTAGACCCATTACAACCAAGTTATCAAGAGAAAAAGGAGATTCTTTTACAGTGAACTACCTGATTCAATCATGCGGGTTTTCTATAGAAGCTGCGGTGTCAGCGGCGGAGAAGATGAAATTCCGGTCTTCAGAGAGACCGGATGCGGTTTTGGCTCTTCTTAGAAACCATGGATTCACCAAGTCTCAGATCTCAAGACTTGTAAAGAAACGACCTTTACTGTTGTTAGCCCATCCTGAGAGTACACTTTTTCCAAAACTCAAGTTCTTGCGCTCCATTGGGATTTCAAATGCGGACCTTGCCAGAACTGTTGGTGTCTACAAGGGTAAGTTGAATCCTGAGGAATTATAGTTTGGGCGGTACATACATGTCGATGTAATCATTAAATGTTTCGCAGTAGAAGTGTTTCTCATTGACTGATTAGCAGAACCTTTTCTAAGAACAACGCTCTGATAAATGCAAAGCGATGGATTGGGGTATCGTCAAGGTTTCAACGACGGTGGTTTGTTCTTTGTAAGTAGTTGTGCCAACTTTTGATTTCTATATTTCCCAGTAGAGTGGAAGTAGGGACTTTCATGTTTTGGTTCCTTTGTAAATAACGTATGCCTTTCTCTAAAAGCAAAGATGGGAATATAGAAATTATTCATTCATGTGACTTATTGCTCCATCCATCATATGCCATCACATTGACTTATTTGTGGGTAAGGTATGTCGTATGTGTATGTATGTATACATATTCAAAAGTATTTATTATTTACATCCATTTACCATATTGAACCCGACACATTGTTCGTTGTGTGCTAGTCCTGTCAACTAAGTAATCCTCTCTCCCCCATGCCTCTTTTTGTCTACAACACAAAACATAACTGCTGCTTCAAACAAACGTGTACATTGATCAAAGGAGCAACTGATATAACTAACCTATCCACATACATAAGATAACTTCCAAGTCGGCCGATATGTCTTTCGATATAAAAAATAAAAAATAAAAAAATGGAAGAATATGGTTTTGCATACAGATAATGATATAGGACACACATTCCACAATTTTAATTATAAATTTTAGGGGATATACACGTGTGTATTTACGATTTAAGGCCGAAAAAGTAATTTGAATCCGATTTTACACGTTGGATTGACAACAATACGCAACCCCTTGGCTTTGAAACGACTCTTCCCCCGCGATTTCTCAAGCAGTCTAACGACAAAATAATGAAAGTGATGGTGACGTTTACGTTTAGGTACTTGTCAGAAATGAAGATAAGGAAGGATATATCTTCTTATTATTATAGGATTTACCTTAACTTTTCATCTTTTCAATATTAAATATCAAGACAAAATTTTAATTGATTATAGAAGTAGTGTATCTTCCACGGTGGATTACAAATGTTAATTAGGTATAATTTAGTATTATTTAAATACCCATATAAGTTTAAGACTTTATATACTTGATACAACAACAATCAGTAAAAATATTACTTCTACGCAGGGTCTGAAGAGATCTAATAGTACGTAAAAGAGAGATATACATTATGAAGGTTTCTTACAATAGCTTCCGAATAAATACAAGTAGTTATTGAGGTGTCAACGCCAATAAAAAAAAACAAGACAAAAATCTAACCATTATTTACTTGTGAAGATGATCTATAATTTTGTAACGCGAAAACGAACTTTTTTTTTATGATTAAAAGTTCATGTGTTTGAATTATATAAATAATATGTTTGAAAAAAATAAAAAAAATAATGTGTATATTTATTGCAAAATAAGAAGATTGTTGCAGACGTTTGTCAAAACTTCATGTGATTGATAAAAAACTAAAATAAGAAATTGTTCATAATAAACTACAATGAAAAACTATATTCCTGTTTTAATAGGAAAGAGGAAAATGGGATCAGAGGATAAAATGAAAATTTGGTTGGATCATGTTCCATGTCAGTATGTCTACCCTACTGCCTAATGAAGAAATTAGAACTGACGTATTAATGAGTGACACGTAGCTTAATGAAAGGAGATCGTGATGTGCACGCTCGAACAGTGGGCCTGGTATTAGCACTGTTCAGATAAATACTAGACTAAACTAGCGAAGTAAAAAACGAAAAGTAGAGGGGTCAAAATGTAAAAAGTGAAAAGATATTCTCTCGCAAATACTCTCTAATCTCTCTCTGACCTCCAGTTGTTAGATTTCAAAGAGAAAAAAAGAAAAGAGACAAAGAAAGGGAAATTAAAATAAAATAAAGAAAAAAAAGGAAAAAACACGGCAGTTCCCCTATACACCAAAAACCATTCGAGAGTTTCCTCTCGGTTCCAGCTATAGAGATCGCACACAAAGCGACCCCCAAGCCTTTAGGAACATAATCTTATTTTTTCGTTGAAGATCTTTTATCTAGTTCTCGGGATTTTAGCATCAATTTATCTGGGTCGGTGGTATTAATTGGGATTCTGTGATCGGGCGCGGTTATGATCGTACCATTGAAAGTCCTTGGTGGGTTTTGATGCGTATTCGGTTTTGTTGAATGGGTCAGTTCCAGTTTTGTGTTTGGATTTGTGGGGCGAGAGTTCTGTCTTTTTGTTCTCGATTGTTTTGAGGGTTTATTTTGTTTTACATGATTTCTTTGGAGAGGAGAGATGCGAGAAAGGAGCTAGGGTTAGGGTTTGGGGGTGGGAGGGACATGGAGGATACCGAGCTTGAAGAAGGGGAGGCTTGCTCTTATCGTAATGATAATGATGGTGTTTATGATTCGAGCATGGACCCTGATATTGATCTCTCTTACATTGTAAGCTGTTTTATTTCGGCTGTTTTATTTTGTTTCTGGTTTGGTAACTTTTCATAACAGTTCGATGTTGGTACTGCTAAATATCATGTTGACTTTTTCTTTGGGTACCTTTTTAGATCCAAACTATGTGTGCTAATAGTCTGTTGATCCTTAATTTTGATTATTTGCAGCATCTAACGTGTTAGAATTCTAATTAGTAATGTCTTATCGCCCTATTTATGTATGGAAGAAAATTAAAATAGAAGCAAATAAAGGCTATGGTTTCTGAAACCTGTTTTGGATATGGAAACAAGGTAGTATGGGCAGTGTTAGTACTATCAGTGTAGAGAATATATTTTCTTGTTTTTATTTGATTGGCTAAAGGTGTAGAAATTGACCATTAAAAATATGAAGGACCATTTGAATTCTGCTAATGAATGTATCGCTGAGTTTTATGAAGAGGTCAACTGCTTAAGTCTGTTAAAATTCTTGTTGTGAAATTACTTTTCATGAAAGCCAGATGAAGTTGGGATATTTAAAATTTTGGATACATTGATATAACTTTGTAAATTTGAAGGTATTTCATAGTATGATCCTTGTGCTTAAGTGCAATGCTGTGAATTACAGCAGGTAGTTGCACATTATCGTTTAAATGTTTCACTTGTTAATTGTTGCGTGTGCTATTAGAGCTTGTCCTTGTAGGCATGATCATACTTCTGCTCGACAATACACTTTTCTTTATAATGTTTTCTTGATGAAGGGCGAGAGACTTCAACATGTCTTAGGGCACTTTCAAAAAGATTTTGAAGGTGGAGTCTCGGCTGAGAACTTGGGTATGTTGAAAGAGAACAGTATTGTGGTTGTTGTAAGCTACTACATTGCATATGAGTCTGCCTTTTTGCATGTGTTATCTGAGGATTTTAAATTCCTACAGGGGCAAAGTTTGGTGGCTATGGTTCATTTTTACCTACCTATCAGCGGTCTCCTGTTTGGCCTCACCCAAGGACTCCGCCAAACAACCAGCACTATAATGCTTCTAAATCACCGACCAATTTTCAAATGGAGGTAACCTGTTTTCAATATCTGGGCGCATTACTTGCTACATATGAATATTGTCCATTTGATCTTAAACTATGTCACGCCACCTCCCTTCAATAAATAATCTTTTATACGGTGGGCCTGTTAGTTATTTATGTTCATCAATGGCACCTCAATCATCAAAATCTGAAATTGCTTCTACAAATGCATTATCGCAGCCTGTATCAAAAGAGTCATCCTCCCTGCGTGATCCTGTCAAGAAAGAATCATCTATACCATCAACTCATAAAGCTAATGCAATTACTACAACATATGAACCTAGAAACAATAAACCAGCTAATTTACTTGATCAGAAGAAGTTGAGAGTTCGGATCAAAGTTGGTTCTGATAACCCGTCGACACAAAAAAATGCTGCTATTTACAGTGGTCTTGGCCTTGATGTCTCTCCATCTTCGTCACTGGATGACAGCTCCTCAGACACTGAAGGGATGTCCCATGAACCTCAAGATAATTCAATTGAATCTCCTGCTCAAATTCTTCGGGTGAATTATCTCACTGAAAATGTTCCATCTCTTATTTATTGTTCATAATTAGCAGATCTGATAGGAAACTTTTGTTTTTTAATTTCTTTCTGGTGCAGATAATGACTTCTTTCCCATTGCATGGAAGTCAACTGCTATCTCCTCTCCCTGATTTTCTTCTTCACATGATAGAAAAGGAGGAGCTTCCTAAAGACAATAGACAATTGTCTAGCTCAAGACCGGCCCTAGAAAGTTCGGGAATTGGAATGAATGGGTTTGATAGCCTAAAAGGTCATGGGAGAGCATTAGGAGCTAAAAGAATAAAATCATTGCATATGAGTGAAATTTCTTCAGGCAAGAATGGCATGGATTCTCGGTGCAGTTCTGTTGCTATTCCTAATAAAGAGAGAGACCTTGACACTTTGGCTTGTGAGGAGCTTGTGACAAATACACTAAAGCTTCCACTTCTGTCCAGTTCGTGTGGTGATGTTGCTGATGCAACAAAAGGCACAGGTAATGCATTTAACGCATCCAAGGAGTTGTATAAAGGTGGATTGAGAGATAAAGGTTCATCAGAACAAACAAGGGAAGAAACATTGGAGCCAACGATTATGGAAGAGGATGGATGTTTTGAAAATCGAAATACCACTGTTATTGGAAAGGGTCGGGCAGGCAAGAAACATAATTCTTCTGATAGTGTTTCACTCAACACAAGAATTGATGACCATTGCTTAGGTGAAAAAAATAACACCTCAGCCAAAGTGGATTCAAATGTTTCTAAGCAGAGGAATGACCTAACCTCTGAAGTGAAATATTGTTCCAAGCAGAAGGCCAATAGCAAAGCTAAATCCCTTGTGTATGAATTGAAATCACATTCTGGAAAAGAATCTTCATCCTCTGAGGGAGAAAAGAGAATGAAAAAGAATGGGAGTCATGACAACATTATTTTAGGAATGCGGAAAGAGAGCTTGGAGTTCAGCCTTTCCTTGTTGACCAAAAGTAAGAAGAATTTCTGTTTGTACAACAATATAACTAAAGGTGAGTTGGGAGACTTAAAATCAATAAAGAACACAGAAAAAGCTGGGGACATGTATAGAGAAGTTTTTGGGGACATAGAAATTCAACAAGAACAAAGCCGGGTAAGTACACCAGAAGATGGTCAGGTGGATAGGATAAAGGATTCTAATGCGTTTGACAGGAGCATGCACGGAACACAAATATTAAAGGAGAGATCCAGTGGTAAGAAAATTATGAAGCAGGCTTTACCTGAAGCATATCCAGAAGCAGCTCCAAGTATTGCCCTGCGCTCTGGAAATGGGCCTATATCTGATGTTCCTCATGCTACAACAGCTCCTGTCTTGATACAAGAGAATTGGGTCTGTTGTGACAAATGCCAGACATGGCGGCTTTTACCAATTGGTAAAAATCCTAAAGATCTACCGGAGAAGTGGGTGTGCAGCATGCTTAATTGGCTGTAAGTTCCAATTCTGACCTTCCTAATTTATCGGGGTCAATGTTCAAACTCCAATTATTTAGATATTCCAAATAAAAATATAGAAATATATGTTCTGGTTTTGCAATCTTTTCTGTCTGAAAGTTTGATGTTTCTATTGTTAATAGGCCTGGCATGAACCGGTGTAGCTTTAGCGAGGAAGAAACAACAAATGCTCTTATTGCCTTGTATCAAGCTCCTCCTCCTGAAAGTAAATCTAACCAGCAAAACAATCCTGGTTTGGTTGCTTCCAAAGAAACCATTACTGAAACTCGTCCTGATCAGATTCACTTGGTGAAGAAGAACATACAAGCATCAGTAGCAAGTGTTAGATCAAATGAAGTGAATAAATCTCCTTTAGTAAGTGAAGCTGACTTGATAGTAGACAAGTCTAGTGATTTAGTTATGGAGAAGCATAGTCATAAGCAGAAAGACAAGAATAAAGTACTTGATTACGATGGAGGTATTACATCTCAAAAGTTTCTTTTCATTTGTTCGTAAACTTTGTAATAATTAAATGATCTAATCTATTTATTTGTGACACAAGCCACAGGTGATACAAAACGCTTAAAGATGAAAGGTAAAAGGGACCACAATCAAGATTCTTATAGAGCCTCCAAGAAAATCAGAACTGAAGGGTTTGTGGAAGATTCTCAACATGGTGGGGCCATTGATAAAGTAGGTCAAATTTTAAGTAATGGCTTACCTTCTACTTCATCAGAGAAGCCATTTCCCAAATATAATAATCACAAGGATGCAAAGTATTGTAGAAAGGACCAGGCACAAGTATCCGGTAAGAGAGCGAGGGACACTGATGAAACTGCCTTTGATGATTTGGGGAATGATATAGTGGCTTGTGATATTAAGGATAGTTCAAAAAGAAAGAAAATGAAGGAAATTCATAATCAGCTTCAGGACAGCAGGATTTTGGCAAAGGAATTCGGTGAGAATGACCAAAGGAAGGACAAGGTCAGGGTTTCTGGGTCTCAGGGTAAAGACTCTAGTGCAAGTAAAAGCAGTGGTAAGACAATCAAGAAAGGTAGTAATGGGAAAACCAATCAACTGAGTCAAGAGACGGGGAATATCTTGTCTCAGCGAATCTTGGATGGTGGGGAATCTTCAAGAAGGGATTCTGCATCTACACATCAGGCTCCGGCAGCTACTTCTAGCTCTTCAAAGGTTTCTGGTTCACATAAGACCAAGGTCAATGTTCACGATGCTAAAGGTTCACCGGTGGAATCTGTTTCATCATTACCCATGAAAAGTTCAAAGCTAGATAATATTACATCTGCGAGAAAGAGCCAGATTGAGAAAGAAGATGACTCCGTTAATGCTGGCTTTTCAGCTAAAGGTGGTTTGAGAAGATGCTCAGATGTTGATGATGGTGGAAATCGTCAGTCTGGGACAGCAAGAAAGGAGAAAACTGAAGATGTGGCTCATCAAGGATCCCTTGAATCCTCTGTTGTTGACTTCCATTTGATGGATGCTTCTGGTGTTCAAGCTAATGGTCTTAGAGATTGTGCTGGCCCAAATAATCGATATCAAAGTAAATCAGCATCTTTGGATCAATTGTACGACAGTGAGAGGCAAAATGAAACTCAGTGCCATTCCAGTGGATCTCATCCTAGGAAGTCTGGCAAGGGAATCTCTTCACAGTCCAGGGACAAGAATCGGATTTCTAACCCTGGGTTGGTTAATGGTAAAGTTAAGCTCTCTGATTCTGTTGATGAACAAGCAGTTTCACATGAAGTAAGGCCCATTGGTAAGAACCAAATTGCTGAGAAGAGTGGAATAAAGTCCGATGAAGATGAAAATGTATGTATTGACACAAAAAGCTCTGCAGGATTACTTATGATTGATAACAGTAACAATAACAAAGATAGACGATCACATTTTGGGGGGTCCAATGGTTCAGATATTAAAGTAAATACTACTTGCAGCTATGATGCAGACTTTAGTCCAAAGCAGAGTATGCTATCTGATTGTGAGATGGTCTCTGGCAGAGGAAAGGCACTTACTTCAGCTCCATCTGGAGATCAAAATGAGACAGTGATTGATAGCTATCGACTGGTGTCTGAGCCTCAAAAAGGATATGTGGAAAATGGTTTATCTGGCAATGATTTGGCTGATGATAATGCTGCAAAAGTGCCAAAAGAAATAAAAAAAGCTGATTATCCGAATGGAATTCATCATAATAGTTCCAGAAATTCCATGTCAAATGGGTGTAGGGGCAGGGATCTTGAAGGCCCGAGTCCAGTTAAACGGGATTCCTCCAGCCAGGATGCAAACAGAGCTGTGAAAGAGGCTAAAAATCTTAAGCACATGGCAGATCGTGTCAAGGTAATTAATGTTAGATAGTTGAAGTTTTGAAATTTGTTGCCTTCTCTTGCCTTGCTCACAATTATTGTATTTTGAAGAACTCTGGCTCGCATCGTGAGAGTATGAGGCTTTACTTTGAGGCAGCCCTTAAATTTCTTCATGGAGCTGCTTTGTTTGAAAGTTGCAGCATCGAGAATGCTAAAACTGCAGAGATGATTCAGTCAATGCAAATATATAGTAGCACTGCAAAACTCTGCGAGTAAGTTAAATTCTAAGTTTGATGAAACAGTCTATCTTTTTGGAATATGTTCTGCATGTTATTTCATTGTGATGTTTTTGATACCCTTTTGATTTGGAAGCCCTGATTGTTGAACAAACTCAAACTGCCACCACAAAAGAGCTGGGATTTAGGCCTGCAAACATCTAGAATTGCTTGAACTGGATTTCTTTGTATGACTACTTTAACTGTTACATGCTGCTCTAGTCAGTGTGTTCATTGTTGTTTAATGGTAGAGTCTGGATGTGCTGATATATTATCGGTTTTGGCTGTCATTACTGTTCTTCAGTTCCTTATCAATCATAATTATTGATTTTGACTTCATGGTACTGAGTGATGGCTCCATGTTGATCACTGTTTGTCTTTGGAGATTCATTGTAGTTGATAAAGATGTGCAGTCACATTTTTCTTTTCTAAATTATCTATATCTTAGGTTTTGTGCCCATGAATATGAGAAATTAGAAGACATGGCTGCTGCTGCTTTGGCTTACAAGTGCACGGAGGTTGCATATATGAGGGTAGTTTGTTCTTCATATACCAATGCAAATAGAGATCGTTCTGAACTGCAGATGGCTCTACAAAAGATTCCTTCAGGTTGAAAAACAAGCTTGTTTCTATCCTTATTTGTTCATGTGCTATATGCCATTTTAATTAGTGCATAGTTGATCGAATATCTTAACATTTTGCTGGTTTCTCTTTTGTTGGTATTTGCTTGTCCCATGATACCTATTATCTAACTGGTGTGACAACTGCCTTGCACTGGTGAAAGGAAAAGGAAGTTAATATCTACTAATCCATATGGTTGGAATCAAATGCTTTGGCCCTTTCTCTTTCTGTAGAAACATAGAAACTGGAGAAGTAGAAAGGTGCTTGGCCTCTTTTTAAAAGATGAAAAATTTTGGGGTATCAGAAATTTCAGGGACCTGTTATTTATATTGATGTCAAGGAAATGCTCCTATGTCTTAATTCCTGAGAAGGGAAACCCATATTATTGGGTGATAAGATGATAAACATAATACTTACTCCTAGAAGGTGCATTTCTTCTGAACATGACCTGGATATTGGTATGACTAATCTTTTCCTCTTGGTCCTTTTCTTGGGCAGAAAGCATCACGTTTTTAATACTCTAATTTTGTGAGAGAGTGATCAGTACTTTAAACGAAGTTCAATGCATGTCATCTTTGTTAGTATGTAGATAGTGTCCTGTGTGTCAAGAAGTTTTTATCACATCACAAACATCTGGCTTGCACTGTTATGTTTGTTAGATTCAATTTTAGTAAGTTTAGGATGGCATTTTTGTTTGGGTTCATGCTGTGTGTAGTAGCGTAGTAAAATAAGTGTCCACATGAAGAACTTTTGCTTACATTGTATCAAAATCCATTTTTTCTCTCACTCTGGGTTTAGCTTTCTCAACCTTTGAATGCATAATTCAACTGTTGTGAAGGAAATTGATTTAGTCTCATTGTTGTTATTACACCACTGTTAGGGGAGTCACCATCTTCTTCTGCCTCTGATATTGACAACTTGAACCATTCAACTTCAGTTGACAAGGTTCCCTTAGCCAAAGGCGTTACCTCTCCTCAGGTGAATGGAAACCACGTCATTACTGCAAGAAATCGTACCAGCATTGTGCGATTGCTCAATTTTGTAAGTGAATTTATATATCATATAGAAACTTAAAACGTATTTTTTGGATCGACCCATTCTGTAATCACTTGAAGGATTGGGTCTTGAAGCGTATATGCATATATTGATGCAAAAAAAAATGTTAGTACCTTTTTAGAAAATTGTCTATAAAAGGTCAAAAAGAAAGATTAAAATCTGAAGTAAGTTAGTCTCCCTCATTCAAAAATTATTCATAAAAAGCATCTGTTTAATGTCACCCATCATGTGTCTGTTACCTAAGATGGCAGTGTTGCATGCATTGAACTGATCCACAGAATTCTACTGTCATACTTTTTGCTACTTTTTTATTTACTTGGGTCACTAATTCTTTATTTTCAGGGACAGGAAGTCAGTTCCGCAATGGAAGCTTCTAGGAAATCACGTATAGCTTTTGCAGCTGCAAATTCAAAGTTGGGAGAAGCCCAAGGTGGAGATGGTATATCTTCCATTAGAACTGCTCTTGATTTCAGCTTCCAAGATGTAGAAGGATTCCTACGTCTTGTACGACTGGCATTTGAAGCTATTAACCGATAAAGAGTCTGGTTGCTGATGGAATGATTTAAAAGGGGGAGGAACTTCCTGTTTGGTCGATGTATCCTTGGGTCAAAGCCTTTTAGGAAATGAAAAGAAGAGGACCTGTTGAGGTACCAGCTGTCCCCTGCTCGCCAACTAAATGTCATGTGTACATGTGTGATATTCAAGAGGAATGTGCAAATCCAAGTGTATATTTGTATCATACTTCGGGTCTTTTTTGTGGACAGAAGGACTTCACTTGTTAACAGCATTTGAAGATTGGTATTGACGAATTCTGATTCGCAAGACTTCTGATAGAAGCAACTCAGAAATTGTAGAATCTAGAATAAGAATGTAGATTTTCATCAAAATCATGATGAAGAAATAAATCAATAAAGACAGAGTATCCTAACTATACATTTTTGTGGGGGTCATGGAGTTATAGCAGTGTACATTATTTCTTGCAATGTTTTCGTTTTTGCGGATGGACTTCTACTTTGGCATTAGCTTTTATTTGTTATGGATTTATTGAAGACATTGTGAAGGGAACTGCAAAATATGTAGTATACTCTTAGTTCTACTATCAGATGCTGCATTTCTTTGTTCAAGCCCTCTGTGCTGATGCTAAATTAACATTGCACTCTGAGGTTGGCTCTTTGAACTTCATCTTTTGCTTTCATTCTAGTTATTTCAGTTTGTTCTACTTTGATGGGAATTTGATTGTGTTTCATCTTACAGGTTGGTTTCCAATTCTCTGTTGGGGCAGCATTCCGCGGTTGTTATCAGAGCAAGTAGGACAAAGTAGTTGGTGTTTGTATGGTGGAAGATGGTAATATGAGTCATATCACGTCATCTGATTATTCTCCTTGGAAGGTTTGAATACAATCTCAGCTCGTATATTTTGTATAGTTTTGAAATCATAATTTCTGTCTTTCTCTCTTTGGCAGTGGCTACAATGTGTATATCCAGTAATTTATCTTCAAGGGAACAGGGGCAATCTTCATTTAAACTTGGCAGGTGACTAGTTTAAAGCTACATGCAAGATGCATCTTTATGTAGAAAATAGTAATTGTTTAATCATGATGGCAGGTACTTTCTACATCTTCTTGGATGTTGTCACTATTGCTCAATTCTCTGCCCTGGACTTTCTTTAAAATGCCGGAGAATATCCTTCTTGATCAGCAAGCAATAGTGTGGGCTATGGCTTTCAGTTTGGGAGTATACTGAGTGTGGATGAATAGATGTTACGTTTAGAACAAGTGTAATGGTTGCAGGAATTTTGGCATTAGGTGTGAGTTGGTTGGAGTGGTTATAATGACCCTCAGATTAGGTGATTTAGACAATTGATTGAGATGGGAAATTTTGTGTGATAAACTGCCATTGTTCATCTGTTGATGATGAGAAAAAGAAAGTGGGGATGGGTTCCAGGTGATAAGAGTTTTGATCTACTAAACCATGTTTAGTGGAATCCTTCATTATCTAGCCATGTTTGAATCTTCATCTTCCTTCTGGTGGATATGCTTGTCCTAGTGGTATAAGTATTTTGATTTCCAAACGCAAAAATGATCACATCTTATTTTGTATTATCAATCCAGAGTGAATAATGCTTTTGATTTGTTTATGCTGGCAGGAGTTAGATAAGCAATTAGAAGAGCAAAAATAATAATAAAATTAACATTTAACCCTAAGGATTATGATGTATGCATTTTATGTTTTTAGGTTTATTTTGATAAATAAATTTAATATTTTATAATTAATTCCAACCTTCGTCATTTTCCTATTTTATTTTTAATTTATTTCACCAAAAAGTAATGTTTTTAAAATCGAATTGGCTTGATCGGTTTATAATGAAAATTTTGAATTAATTACTTTTTAGATTTAGTTTAATAATTTTTTTTGTTAAAAGTTAATCAGTTTATATAAACTTAATCGGTCATTTTTTTGTAAATTAATTACTTTTTATAAATTAAAATAAATAGATTAATTTTTTAATTAAATTTAATTTTTTAATAAATAAGATAATTTTTCAATCATTTCTTAAATTATTTAATTATATTTGATTTTAACTAATTTTATGACAGGTAATATTATTGAACCTTTTATTTTCGTCCAATTTATGAAATATTGATACACGTGCCAAATTGGGCCGGCAATGAAAGTGCAAGTGCAACGTGTAATATTTACTTTCACTTTTATTTACAAGACACGTGCCAACTGGGGGCCTTGCTTCGCTACCTCCGTATGTACTCTTAATACTTTCTGGGCCTTTATCCAAACCCTAACCCTAATCCCGAATTTTTTCCTCACAAATTGATTACTGCTTCGAATTCCTATTTCTGTAAACTATATTGTAATGCGTTGTTCTGGTACGTCGACCTTCGAAACTCCAATCTTTGAAATCGAGAATGGAGACGTTGAAAGGGAACCTAGAGGAGATAGAGATCGTAACCTCCGCAACGTCATTCCAGAGGTTTTTGGATCAACAGAGAGAGCTTTTTCACAGCCAGATCGATCAGCTACAAAGTGTCGTTGTCACTCAATGCAAGCTCACTGGCGTCAATCCCCTCTCTCAAGAGATGGTGCGCTTTTTCTTAATTCAGAATTCCAATTTGTAAAGTATCGAAATAGATAATTGGATTGTCTCCTGGTGTAGTTTGATACTGTTTTCGCTCTCGTGCTGGGTACATTTGTCTAGCGTTAAGTACATTGTTATTGACGGATCTGGCTAATATGTCATTTTTTGAATTTGGTGCAGGCAGCTGGAGCCTTGTCAATCAAAATTGGTAAGCTTTTAGGTGGTTATGGATTTTTTGTTTGTTCTTTGTGAACCTGGATTGTATGGCACAGAGCTTATATGTGTATAGTTGTTTCTATTTCCTTTCAATTATAGTTCATTGTACAGATCAATTTTACCCAACTAACTGTTTGATATGACCATCTCACGTTTTTGGGATATTGTCAAAAGGGTTGTGGTTTAATTCTGGCTTCGTGTAGCCTAAGAAATTAAATGAGCTTCAGTTAAGGATGTGGTGTTATGGTGCAGCTAACAGTTGTTACTAATGGGTGGTTAGTATGACAGGCAGAGTGAGCTAGGATGGCTCTTTACTTGTTCTCATCCTTGGCATATGGTTTCTTTTTATTGGATATCCAGATGTTTTATGAGACATCGATACTTGTCCTTTGTTTTAGGCACTATCTAAACTGTATGTGGATTTGGCAGGAAAAAGACCTTTGCTAAATCCTAAGGCTGTAAAGTATATGCAAGCAGTTTTTTCCATCAAAGATGCAATCAGTAAAAAGGAATCTCGAGAGATTAGTGCTCAATTTGGCATTACTGTTACTCAGGTGTCTCTCTTTGTCTTCTGACTTATAGTGGCTTAGATTAAACTCTGTTGGTCCACCTAGTGTTGAAGGAATGCCTTCTTGCTCATCACAAGATGATGCATTGCCTGGCTTAGATGACTTAGAAAAGCATTTTGTTGACAATATTTTTAATTTGTTACGAAAAGAAGAAACATTTTATGGGCAGATGAAACTGATGGAATGGATCTTGTGAATACAAAATCCATCAGTTTTGGATTGTTACTTTTTAATCTGTTTATGTTTAACAGGCTGTACTCTCATGTGGCATTTGCCATTAACTTTTTTCTTATGTATCATTCACGTTTCTAAGTAAAGGTGCTGTGATGATTTTTTGTTTTACTAAACAAATTTTTAGTAATTTAAAACTCTATGTTATATTTATTTTCAATATGCGGCACTTTTAAATCCAAAAACCCTCCTTCAAATCTTTGGTACTAGTTGCCGAACTTCTTTCAATTCTTCTTCACTTAATTCTGTTTTTGGCTACTCATAATGTCATATTCATCTAAGAGTCAATCTACTATTAATAGTATCAATAATGGGGCTGAAACATTAGTTCAATCAAAAGAAGAATTACAGAACATATAGTCTTCTTATAGGCTCAATGGCCAAAATTTTCTTCAATGGTCTCAAGTGGTTAAAACCTTTCTCAAAGGAAAGGGTAAATTTAGCCATCTTATGGGAACTGGACCTTCCATTGAAGATGGCATGTTTGCAAAATGGGATAAAGAAGATTCCATGATCATGTTGTGGAACTCTATGACACCTGAAGTGAGCTGAACCTATATGTTTTTAACAACTGCAAGAGAAATTTGGGAAACTATCAGAATCCCTCTGTATATACTATTTCCTTTTATAGATAGCATCAAAATCCCATAATAAAGAGATTTGATTATCTGTATATTTTGTATTTAGGAATAGGAATCATTGACCCTTAATTAGAGGTACGATGATAAGCATTAGTTTAGGAGTTTCCTTTATAGATTATCTTGTATTCTATTTAAGAGCAATTGTTCTACTATCAAAAATATCAGAGAATTATCTTCTGACATGATATTAGAGCTCCAAAATCCATAGGAGCCTGTGTAAACTCGTGGTCTGCATAGCCACAAGTTTGTCTCTTCCACTGTGCGGCCTGTATTGCCGTTTTTCTGTCCTAAAACACCCTCCACGCCTTTGAATCTCACCCAACAAAACAGAATGTCTGAAACAGCCAACAACCCTGCCCAAAATACCGACACTGTTGAGCTGCAACATATTCAACCCAACCTTCGTCTCAATGGCAGAAATTACCTCAAATGGTCTCATTTTGTCCAAACCTTTCTAAAGAGGAAGGGCAAATTGAATCATCTTACTGGGAAAGATGCCCCAAATCCCACGGACAGTAACTTTGGTGCATGGGATGAGGCAGATGCAGTCGTAATGATTTGGCTGTGGAATTCCATGGTGATAGAGGTAAGTGATGCGTGCATGTTCATGAAGTTTGCCAAGGATGTGTGGGAGAGCTGTCAACAATGCTACTGACCATATGGATTTCTCATATCAGCCTTTTACCTCATATAAACCTTGTCCTAGCAATAAAAAACTCAAAATTGCAGATGAAACTTTTACTACTGTTGCAGGTCAGGGAACTATTCCCCTTAGTTCCACAATTATGTTAAAAGATGTCCTACATGTTCCTAAATTAGCTGTCAATCTTTTGTCCATAAAACAAATTACATGTGACCTAAATTGCAAAGTAATTTTCTATCCCACAAATTGTATTTTGAAAGATCTGGTCTCGGGGAAGACGATTGGGCTTGCTAAGGAAAGGAATGGGCTCCATATCCTTGATACTAAGGAAGATAAAAACTGCTCCCTTTCAAAGTCTTATCTATCTAGCTATTCTATCAATAAAGAAGACATTTGACTCCACCATTAGCGTCTTGGTCATCCACCTTTTAGTTTGCTCAAAACTATGTTCGCTTTGTTATTCAAAAATGTTGAAATGAGTAGTTTGCATTATCATGTGTGTGAACTTGCTAAACACAAGCGTGTTTCTTATCCATTGAGTAATACTTGAAGTATGGTTCCTTTTTCACTAATCCATTATGATATATGGGGTCCTTCTAGAATTCTAAACATTGAGGGGGCAAGGTGGTTTGATACCTTTATAGATGATTGTACAAGAGTAACCTAGGTATATTTATTGAAAAACAAATTTGAAGTTGGGGAAAATTTTCCAAGATTTTTCCAAATGATCAAAAACCAATTTGGAGTAAGAATAAAAAACTTACGGAGTGTTAATGCAGAGATTACTTCAACAAAAATCTGTCATCTTTCCTTCAAAAAGAATGAATTGTTCATTATTCATCTTGTGTTAACACACCACAACAGAATGGGGTAATCGAAAGGAAAAATAGACACTTCTTAGAAATTACACAAACATCGTTATTTCAAAATAATATTCCCAAATCCTATTGGGGGGAATTTGTCCTTACTACAGCCATGGTTTTAAATTTCGAATTGAGGCGCCACCTCGGCCACCAAGGCGCCCACAGGAGGCAACCTCAAC
>JANIMX020000289.1:1128337-1141273 GCA_024582655.2 Erythroxylum kunthianum | reverse complement strand
CAGCAATTAACAATCCATATAAAAATCAACATCGGCGCTACTGTTTAATACCCAATATTCATCAATACCCAGCTACCATTGTTTCCACGATTTATTGCATAAACCCACAACAAATTATACCAATATCAGATACGAAAGATTAACGACGTGCAAGCTTCTAATTCACTACAATGCAGTAAACCCTTCAGCTCATATAATGTCTACGTTTTTCACCAAATAAAAGGAGAGACAATAGGCTACTAGAATGGCAACTGCTAAAAAAACATCAAGAGACTTCTCACGCACACGTTTCTTTGTGCAAGACTTAATTTTGTAATTTTCAACCTTTTCTCATATTACCAGCAACGTGTCAACATCAATTGCTCCCAGCTAGTTTATTTTATCCAATAGCAAAATATTCTATCTTTATTAATAAAGGGTGGTTATCTATGTTCCAAGATGTCAGCCCACATAATTAAAAATCCCAACAATGAATAGACCCATAATTCATGAAGACTTCTTGTTCAATTAGAAGTGTAACACCACTCAGCCTCTTAATCCGAAGTCAAGTAGATATAAAATGACAAAATTAAATAAAGATATATTCGTCACATATCTTAACAGAGTTATTTTCTTAAATTCTTGTTTCTTCAATTTTACTCTTTAATTAAGATTAGAAATTATAGTAGTATAGCTCTTGAGGGATCGATACTATACTTTAGTTTTAATTACTTGTTATAATTGACTCTATATACTTTTAGATTTAATTGATTAATAACTTGTGAGTTGCCATCTTGAATTTTATTTTCTTTATCAAGTGAACAAAATTTGTATTGTGGTAAAAAATTAATAATGGACTTTAGACAGAAAAACTAAGGGACTAAGAATAATAATAATATAATAAGGACACTTAGAATGATAATTATTTAATAGATTAAAGTAGATGCTGAGAATAATAATTATATAATAGAGGGACTATTTTATAATAAAAATAATTTTAATTATATAAAATTAACTTTGATACTATATTTATAATATTTGATAGTAAGAGAACAATCTCGAGTCTTGACACAACAAGCTTATCGATTTACCAAAAAGAAAGAAACAAACTTATTAATATAAAATAATTCAGAAACAATATCTGTAAGAAATTTTAGAACAAGAAAGCCGAAAGAAAAGGAGAATATAGGTGAAATAAAAGTCTACGTGTTCATTGCAGAAGGAGTCAGGCATCAGCATCACCAAGATGTCATGCGACTTTGGTGTTATGCACATTGCGCACCGTTTTATCCAATTCAAAATATCTACGGAGGCGACGAAACCACCGGAGAAGTCCAGCAACACATATCTCTCAAAATGGCGTCATCATCTAGCCACAAAGCCAATTTAATCGACGGAAAGGCCATTGCTCAGACAATCCGATCTGAAATCATAGACGAAGTTCGTAAGCTCTACGAAAAGTACGGCGAGGTCATACTTAAGTTTCTCGACTCTTTTATGGTTTTTTATTCACCATCTTATCATGGTCTACTTTGTTGGTAGCACTTGTCTTCTCCGAATTTTGTTAGTTTCTTGCTATGGTTTGACCTAACTGTTCTCTTTCAATTTTAATCTTCTTTTATTTAGAAAGGGGAATGAGATGAGAAGGGGTGTTCTTGATTTCTTTACAAATGCTTGAGTTCCTTTTGAATTTGGATTCGTGTTGTTCTGTTGCGGTTTTTGTTGGGTCCATCCTTGCGTCTCTCTCTCTCTCTCTCTCTCTCTCTCTCTCTCTCACAGATGAATGTGCATTCAAGTTCTTAAGATTCGTATAGTGAATTAGCCATATGAACTATCAGTTTTCCTTTTTTATTAATATAATTTAGTTGCTTGACTTCTTTGTGCAAGAGAGCAGTCGCTCTGTAGCTGTTTGATTTAATGAGAATGCCATTCTATGCAAGGTCACTGCTTTAAACTCGAGTTGCACTTATAAAGTTGGATGCTTTCTTCTGGCGGTACATTATGCGTGCAATCTGTAATGGGGTTGCATTTCAATATATAATCGAACTAGATAAAAGAATCTGTTCTGAGTTTATCCGCTCTGTTGCTTTGAAAGCAGTATAGTATTTGGAACTTTATGATGTTCATGGAAACTGAATGCTGAAAATTTAAAAAGTGAAACATCGAAGCAATCCTTTGATGTTTTATAGAAGGAACCTGTTTGTGCTAAATGGAAGTTTTTGTGATTTGCATATTCAACATGACTTGATGCACTTCATTAGGTCTGCTACTTGGTGAGTTAATGTCATAAGATGCTTATATTAGTTTGTAAGCCTCTCATGCTTTACCTACTTATTTCTTTTTAGGTTCCAGGGTTAGCTGTAGTTATTGTAGGCAGCAGGAAAGATTCCCAAAGTTACGTGAATATGAAAAGAAAAGCATGTGCTGAAGTAAGGATCAAGTCCTTTGACATAGACCTTCCTGAGCAAGCGTCTGAAGCTGATCTCATTGGGAAGGTTCATGAGTTAAATTCAAACCCTGATGAACGCGGTGGGTTACTTACAAATTGACTAAACCTATTTATTTCATAAATGTTATTAGAAATAATAACATGCAAAATCATGTTCTTCGGTTGTCTCAGTGGTCCATTTTATTTTGAACAGTCAATTGTGTTTATAGGGATACTGGTTCAGCTACCTTTGCCAAGGCAGATAAATGAGGAGAAAGTTTTGAGCGAGATCAGCATCGAGAAGGATGTAGATGGTTTTCATCCTCTAAATGTTGGCAAGCTTGCTATGAAAGGCAGAGATCCTCTTTTCCTTCCCTGCACCCCAAAGTCAATGCTTTTGGTTCTGAAACTTTTATGGTACAATTTACTTGGAAGCTTTCTTGCAATTATCTGATCACCTCTCTGATGATCAGTTTCTTCTATCATGCAGGTTGTCTTGAACTTCTATCACGAAGTGGTATAATTGTAAAGGGCAAAAAGGCAGTTGTTGTGGGTCGTAGCAACATTGTTGGATTACCAGTTTCACTGCTGCTTCTAAAAGCAGATGCAACGGTTACAATGGTCCATTCGCGTACTGACAATCCAGAACATATCATACGAGAAGCTGACATCATTATTGCAGCAGCAGGACAAGCAATGATGGTAACTGATGGTTATTCTCACTTTTCCTAGTTGTGGCTTATGAATTAAGAAAAAAAATTCATGGATCGTTTCCTTCACAATAGTTGGAAATAGAATGGTGCTGTTTGGCTTTGAATAGTTCATTGACGTGTTATTTCATTGTCATGAATCCCAGATCAAAGGCAGCTGGATTAAGCCTGGTGCAGCAGTTATAGATGTAGGGACAAACGCCATTGCTGACCTAAGTAAGAAGTCAGGTTATAGGCTAGTGGGAGATGTTGACTTCAAGGATGCAAGCAAGGTAGCCGGGTGGATCACTCCTGTTCCTGGTGGTGCGTTGCAATGCTACTACTCAGGAACACCTTGGATGGTGCAAAGCGTGTGATCATTCAGTAAAGCCCCTTTTTCCTTGGTGCTCTTCTTATTCTTGGTCAAAAGCTCATCCTTTTTCTCCTGTTTAAGTTTATGTTATTGCGAAATTTAACTGATGCTTTTGTAGCAAATGAGTTATATCGTGTAAACTCAGTCATCCAACTATAAGCATTGTATTTAAAGCAGAAAATTTTCCTGTACTCCCCCATTCTTTGAGATTGGACTAATATTTTCTTGCAGTACCGAAATAAATCAAGTTATAAGCATATCGCCTTTTGCTTATGTTGTGCTTATTATTTTCAGTTCATTCTGCTGTTGCTTTATCCTTGCTTCTCGCCCCAGAAGAGAGGGATGGCATTAGTGAATTCAAAAGTTTACCAAGCTTCAGCTTTGGCGATGGCTGCCAATAATAAAAATATATATAATTGACAGAGCACAAGGAACTGACTAACTAAACTGAGAATAATGGCTCGGTAGCTCTCCAAGGTCAGTATTCAGGCCCTTTTTCAGTCGAATACATCCGGGTAGTTTCAAGGCAATTTGTTGTCTAATCATTTTTTCTTTCGATACCATGATACATGTGTGGATGGGGAAGATTAGCCCTTATACACGTGAGTAGGGAGAAGGTTTCGTCACGCCACGACAAGATTGATTGGCAATTATTGTACGAAATCTTACTAAAGCATTTTGTTCCTTTGAATTTCATTTCTTTCTTCTTTACGTTCGGGAATCATGTTCTAGACTTCGGATAACAACTCTGACAGTGGCCGCTGGACACTCTTCTGATCCCATGCAACATAGACAAAGGGACGTAGCTACATTTTCATCTACAAGCTATTGATATCCTTGCAAAGTTGCAACACCTATCAAATGATGATTGAGACTTAAGTTTCCGTCTGAAGACAAAGACTGAAGTTTTGGTATCTCCAGATATCGTGCAGTTGTCACACTTAAAGAAATCTTTACACAACATCCAGTTTACAAGTAACTTGTGACAACAAGGTCAAAAGTAGTACCATTTGGCAATAGTATCTCACCTGATCAAATGACGTGACTTTTGAACTTACGTATACCTTCCACATGCAAAAGGATTATGCGTGGAACTTGGGAACTGGAAAAGAAAAGAAGGGTCAAAAGTAACAATACGAAGACAGTGACTTATATAGTATGTAACTATCCAAGGAAACATATATATATATATGCCACCATCAATAGAATATTAGTGGAAGATTTACAGAGGAAATAACCTACGGAAAAACCATCAATCCCACCTCTTCACGTTATATCATTCCAATCTAAAGTGGGGTAGCATGCAAATAGATTACTAGAGGCTCTACCATAGTTTACTTGATCAAGCTTTTGACTAAAACCACAGCTCACACGAGTCACACCACATGTTTATCTTGATTTGCTCTTTTGTCAAGTCGCAAAAGTCTCAGAATCAACAGTTGCCTTATCGGTATCAGCAGTTGGCTAACAATTACCATATTTATGAGGTTGCTTACCTCTGTTTAGTTGCCATATAAATGAGATTACTTAGCTCTGTAAACATTGAAGAAGTACCCCTCCAGTAACTACTTGAAAGGGGCTGAGGATCCATAATGCTTTGTTCATTAATGGTAAGGATCATGTGGTGACTCATTATTAGGCTACCAAACGGACAGTTTTGCCCTAATATGAAGTTAATAACTTTTGTTCTTTCTTGTACATTGGAGAGATTTATCTATCTATTCCCATTTAGTAATGCAAAGAAAAAAATTATTAAGAAAACGTAGCTCATCCTGAATTTATGTATCTTTTCCTTACAGAATGGAATGCTCATCACATCAAAAAGTCTGAGAAGAAAATAAAAACATAATATTTCTGAAAGGAATTCATATGGGAAAAGAATCTAAAATCTGAAAAATTAGACATTAAATCTTGTTGCCGGACTTGAGGAGTATAGAACAATAATTTTAGTTATTGACATGGTCAAAATTTTGTTTTTCTTAAGAGTATTATATTCGATAAATTATGACATGTATATACATATTTTTATCAAGATTTATGTTTCGTCAAGATTAAGATTATAAATTATAATCGAATCCATGGTCCACCAATTCAAGAAATGATTCCAAAATAATTCACGAGCACGTAATTGGTCCATTTCCTGGTGCAGGTATAGACAAATAAGTACTATATAAACTAACGATTGCCCCTTCATGGAGGCATCAAATAATCTTTGGTTAAATTAACAGCTCTAAAAATGGTGACATCCAACATTTTCTTTGTCTTGGCTTCTCTTGTTCTGTTGGCCCCTACCCTTGTGCATTCTAATTATGCTTACTGCGGCCCTATCGAGGCCAGCGACAAGGACCGTATACAGTTCGCTTTGAACTTGGAGTTCTTCGAAGCAGAATACTTCTTGCATGGTGCAACGGGTTACGGGCTTGACTATTTTGAGCCAGAATTCGCACAAGGGGGTCTTCCTCCAATTGGAGCTCAGAAGGCTAACCTTGACCCTGTAACTTATCGCATAATCGAGGAATTTGGTTACCAAGAAGTTGGTCATCTAAGGTTTTCAATGTTTATGATTAAAGTAGATGTCCATGTGCATGCTTCTTCTGTTTATTCTGTATTCTGTTGTATCTGATGCAGTACTGTATATCATTGATCGTTTTCAGGGCTATTTTAAAAACATTTGGTGGGTTTCCAAGACCTTTATATGATCTCAGCCGTGAAAATTTTGCCAAAGTATTCGACCAAGCAATTGGCTACAAGTTGAATCCTCCGTTTGATCCTTACTACGACTCAATCCACTATCTCCTGTCGTGCTACGTGATTCCCTATGTGGGACTGGTAGGATATGTGGGCACCATTCCAAACCTAGCCAACTTCACTTCCAAAGCGGTAAGACCCTCTTAAAAGAAAAGCTTAAAGTTTCATCCATGTCATTCTTATATGATTAAATCTTCCGAATGTTATTTGGATGCAGCTTGTTGCTGGCCTCTTAGGAGTAGAGTCCGGACAAGATGCAGTGATAAGAGCGTTACTGTACGAGAAAGCTTATGACAAGGTGTACCCTTATAACATCACAGTGGCAGAGTTCACAATCGGAATTTCTAGGCTCAGGAATTCCCTTGCCAAATGTGGAATCAAAGACGAAGGTCTGATTGTACCTCTGTACCTCGGAGCAGAGAACAGGACTGAAAGCAACGTCTTATCAGCAGATACAAATTCAGTTTCTTACAGCCGTACTCCTCCTGAAATTTTAAGGATAGTATATGGAACTGGCAGTGAGTACAAGCCTGGTGGGTTTCTTCCTAAAGGTGGAAATGGAAAAATAGCCAGGAGTTATCTTCAAAAAGCCTGAAGGATTACTTGCCAGTACTGCTCACATCAATTCTGCAAAAACTCAATAAATTCTAGGACAAGGTCTATACTTTGTACTAGATATGGATGTGCTTGGACTATTTTGCTACTTCATTAGTTTTCCTTGTGTTGTGGAGATACTATATTATAAACTGCAAAATAAAGAGACACGTCATTTGTGATAAAAAAGTATCAGTTGTCATCTTATCGAAATCTTTCAAAAAGTTTGAGTTTCGTTGTCTAATGACAAAAAATGATGATTTTTTGGTTACGAGAAGTCGATACCATGTTATCATGCTATTTATCGCAAGCTTTGTGTGTGATTTAATAATGGATAAGAAGCTTTGTTCTTACGAGTCCAATCAACTGCTAATACATTCATAGTCAAGTGTCTTGGCCAATAATTTACTTTAGGTTTTAGGAGGCAATACAAAGTTCACGTTTCACTTCCTAATGCAAATAAAATTATATTTATTGAAATATATATTCAATTGATTTTGTTCATCTAAATATATATGAAGTTTTCAACATTATTATAAAGTAATAGAATAAAAGGGTCAATTACTAAAAAAAAAAGAAAGGGATTATAAAACCAATGTGATTAGACTCGTCAAAAAGTTTATACGTATGCATTCCAGGTGACGCAGTTAAAACCTGAACCTAAAATTTAAGTATCATCGTATTGTAATTAAGATAATAAGTGCCCAATTTGGTACCACTAGTCGATTTCTTACTCGTCCAAGGAGTTTGACAAAAATAGCATACGTGATTCAATCTCATCATGCTCTTCGCTACTGCCAAATGGAGTGGAGAGGCCTTGCAGAGGAATTTAAAGAATGCAAAAAATGGGGAGGGAAGGTCGGCCATGCAAAGATGAAAGGTCATGCTATTGAAATGACAACTAGAAAACAAAAAGAAAATGAATTTGAGTACGTTTTCTATATTAATTTTGCAAGTTTAAATCTTTTAAAAACAGAGGAATATACGTTATATGGTTCCCAGTCTCGAGTGGGGTTGCATAGATGATCTAGAATAGTTTACTTAATCAAGGTTTTTATATGGTTCCCAGTCTCGAGTGGGGTTGCATAGATGATCTATAGTAGTTTACTTAATCAAGGTTTTTATATGGTTCCCAGTCTCGAGTGGGGTTGCGTAGATGATCTAGAATAGTTTACTTAATCAAGGTTTTGACTAAAACCAAAGCACACACTACATGGATAGATAGTATATATATATATCTGCTTTTCATCTTTCGACAAATAGCAGGAGTGTCATAATGAACACTTGGCTTATCGGTAGCAGCAGTTGGCTAACAATTATTGTATCTATGAGGTTACTTGTCACTTAGCTTTTTAAACGTTCAACGTACGTGTACCCCTCCAGGGTAGGGCTAACGACCCATTTTGATTATTACCAACTTTAAAATTCTCATAAATCCAAAATACTGATAAGAAAATGAAAATCTGGACATTGGAAAGACCAAATCAAAATTTATGTACCTAGATTCCTAGAACTGCAAATAATTTATGTTGAAATAAACAGGATCTAAGGCCAAATAGGAGGAATTCAGATGAGGAAAAACATTTGTAGTCTGAAACATTAGACAATGAATATAGAGTATTTAATTGCTTTCCTTGGACCCAAAGAAATGATCAAGAGTGCCCCAACATTATTCCTCTTATATGTTTTTATAAAGAGTTTGTTTTTATGATCCAACCTATGATTTTTTAGTCACAAAGGAGTAAATTTACCGGTTAGTCCAAGACTCGCCCTTGAGAATAACAATTTTAATTATTAAAAAATAACCTGAAACAACTATAACAAAGAACAATTCTATTTTCCTTTGAAGTATTAAATTCTGAAGATATATTTTTGTTAAGAATTATGCACTATGAAGACCAAAATTATAGAATATGATCGAATCCATGGTCCAAATCAATAAATGATTCCAAAAATTCATCAGCAACTTGTAGCACCTAATTAAGTTGTTTATCCTTTTCCTGGGACAGAAGTCCAATAAATTAAGTAGTATATACACTAATGATTGTCTATTCATGCACCTAATTAAGTTGCTTATCCTTTTATGATTTGTTATTCTATTTAATACATTACATGTATAAATTTAACAATTTAAAATTTGGTCAAGTTTCATAATCAAAAGGATACATATATTTTTGTGTGTAACTTTATGATTCTCACATGTTGATTTAACCATCATGACATAAAATAATAATCTCGATTATCCAATTTTGTATTATTGCTACTTATGTTAAGCATAAGTCTCCTTTAATTCAACACATACAAACTATTTGCATACACGTGAATCAACTACTTTTACACAATAATCTAGTTCTTATCACGCCTGAAACATTATAGTAATTTTGAATTTGAATTCAGTTTCATATACTCGTAAGCATGAACTAGAAATATATATAATCTTTATCATATTATATATAGACAAAAAAAAGTCATACGATTATCTTTTTTCTTTTAATGACAACTATCATCATTTTATAGCAAAGTCATTACGTAATGTCTATGTTTATGCTTTTAGTCGAGTAAATTGAATGAAACAATTTCATCAAATGAAATTAGGACTTTAATCATGTATTTGATACTTACACTATTTTATTTAAAAATAATAGCTCTCACTATTATTTAGAAATATTACTCTAATCTTTTTAATTGGCTAGGATCCCATTAAATTTAGTTGATCTTGAGTTTGATTAACAAAACAACTAAACTTAAATTAGGAAGATAACAACTTTATAAATCATATATCCTGTGACTCATAGAGCCGTTACGTGACAACTCTTACCAAAACATATCTTATATGTTATTCCTAATTGTGCTTCTAAATTCTTGTGATCTTGAGTTTGCTAATCCAAATCACACAAATTTAGTTAAGTATGACCCATTATCATAAGACCAAATATATTCGGTTTAAAGCGACTTTGAGTTTGCTCAACAAGCCTAATAATAAATAGAACTCTGGTTTGTTCTTATAATAATGGAAGGCAACAATCATGTACTTAATATTTTTTAACAAAGGATTTAATTTTGTTCCTCTCATCAAACGAAAAGTTGCATGTAAAATATCATACATATAAAACATACAATTCAATATGCATAATATCAAACATATATTCAAACATACAACTTACCCACTCATAATCAAATTATATGTATAAAACATCAAGTTTCGTTTGATTCTAGTTATTGATCTTCAAAATCTAAAATAATATTACCAACTCCTTGGATAATTAAATTAGATTAATCCATTCAATTCCTAAAATAATTAAATTCGTATTCTAAATAGAAATTTAATTTGATTTGAAAATAATTTTCAAATCTAATAGAAAACAATTTACAATTATCTTAACTCCTTTAATAAAATTTAATTAAAAATAATTTTCAATAAATTATTATTTTCAATTATTATAATTTTGAAAAACTCTTTTTCAAAATTATATAGGTAACACATTCTAATCCAATTAGAAAATTATTTCTAATCTAATTAGAAATTACTTTTCCTTAATTATAAAATTATTTTCTAATATTAAAAGGAAACTATTTTAAAATTAAATAAATCCTTTTATTTAATTAAGAAAGTCATTTTTATTATTTATTTAGAGATTGATTTCTTAGTTTATGAAAGCATTTTCTTAATAAATTAGAAAACTAATTTTCAAAACCATTAAAAAGCTTTTTTTCTTAATTAATAAATGAAAACACATTTCAAAATTTATTCAACAAAAATATATTTTATAATAAATGAAGAAACTTATTATTTATAAATAAAGAAACAATTTCTAAATAAATAGAATAGTGATTATCTAAACAAATAAATTCATAAATTTAATTTATCTCAATCAAATTGAAAGAAATAAATTTATTTTTTTCCTAATTACTTACGATAATACTTTTCTTAATTTTAAAGAGTCTAATTAATTAATTTCAATCTAATTCAAACTAATTAATTCTAATTTTAAAAACTAATTTTCTAAAATTTAATTAGGAATCAATAAATTATTAATCTTAATCATATTTAAAAAATAATTACTTTAGTTTTGTAATTGATTTTGAATTTAAAACTCTTTTAAATTGTGTTTGAAAATTGAATTAAATAGGATTATTTAAGTTATTCATTTCTAGTTTAAGTCATAATTAAACTTGTAACCAATCAGACCCTATTCTAGATTTAGGATACACTATCCCATTTTCCAAACAAGTCTTATTATAACTTAAGGATGTAATAACCTTATTAGTAAACAACCTTTATTCTAGCTTTAGAATAAACTTATCTTAGACCTAAGATAGCTTTATCATCGTTACCAATCATTGCTTATTCCATTCATAGAATAAGCCTAACCTCAAATCCAAACAACCCCTTTCTTCCTTAAGAAACCCTAGGTTTATAACACAAAACCCTAGTATTAAGCTGCCGCCACCACCATCAACGTTGCCACCGCTGCTCCAAGTGATCCAGCTGCCACTTGGTACAAGCCACACATCACCCAGTTTTTGGCGATAATAAATAAGTGGGATTGTGTTTTCTGCCGCCAGCTCCCGCAAGCATTCGACACTGTCATTGAGGCTACTCTGGACGTCGTGCCTCCTGGATCTCACTGCTGGAAATGCCTCCAGTGCTGCCATGGAACCAGTCGCCTCCCTTCACGCCGTGCCATCAGCAGTCCATCGCCCGCAACAGCTGCTGCCTCCACAAGTGTACGACAGTGTTTCCAACCACGGTGGAAGCATCCTGTTGCATCTGCCTTCAACGCACAATCTATACCGACGACATACACAACCATAAACAACACAGCCCCAACCACAATAATTCACAAAACCAACATGTGGCAGTGGTATTTTAAGGGTTCAAAGCTTATTGAAATGTCCAAATCCTCAAATTCCAATCCAAACAAATGCAAAATAGCTGCAGTAACAAATTCCCATTAGTTATATAACATTAGTCAAAGGTGATAAGTTGAGCAAAGAGCAATGTTCTCAAAATATGGTGGAGAAAGCGAAGATCAATGTTATCCCTTACATTAATGTAGTTGGAAGTGTAATGTATGTAGAGGTGTACACTATACCTGATATTTTCTTTGCAATTAGCATTCTTGGTAAGTATTTGACAAATCGCATTCAAGAACATTGGGTTACAAAAAGAAATTGTTATGTTATATGCACAAGACTAGTGATTATATGCTGGTTTATATATATATGTAGATGATTTAAAGATTATTGAATATGCTAATACTAACCTTGATGGGTGTTCTAATGATAAGAAGTATACTACAAGTTACATTTCTATCATAGCTAGAGGAGTTATATCTTGGAAGAGATCTAAGTAGTATATGGTGACTTTTGACTATGGAAGTTAAGCTTATAGCTTGTTTTGAGACATTAATGCATACCAAATGGTTGAAAAACTTCATTAGAAGGATTATGATTGTTTATTCTATTTTTAAGCCTATCAGGATTCACTATAATAACTCATATGTTGTATTTTTTTTAAGAAGAATACAAAGAACACTAGAGGAGCTAACTATACTAATTTGATGATGGGTTAAAGACGATGATGTATTTTATAATTATATTATCACCATAAACATGTTAGCTGACTCATTAAATAAGGGGCTCAGGCTTGTATATTTTAATAGATATATAGGAAATGTGGGTATTATATAGTCTTATGATATTTTGATGTAGTGGGAGTTTGCAACTTTTATATTATATATTTATAATACTTAAAAGATTAAGGGTAAAAGATATAGACCTTCTTTGTAGTTTAAAAAATATTAAAAAAATACTCTGATCTTTGAAATTAAAAAAAACTCCTAGTTGTCATTTTTCAAGAAAACTCTTTTTCTTATACTTAGATTGAAAAATAATGACAAAATATATGTAATATGAACATCAAATGTGAGCTAAGGGACTGTTTGGTTCCATTTTTATTTTTGATTTTCTGTTTTTGTTTTCAAATTTCGTAAAAAATTTTGTTTGTTTTGAAATTTTGATTTCTATTTTTGGTTTTAGTTTCTTCCTGTTTTCAAAATTTATGAAAACCATAGTAGTTTTTGTTTTTTGTTTTTGTTTTTTTTCATAATCTGATTTACAAT
>JANIMX020000289.1:1052805-1064673 GCA_024582655.2 Erythroxylum kunthianum | reverse complement strand
TAATTCACTTCTAAGCAGATTTTCAAAACTATACTAGCCAAACAGGTCTTTACAGATTGCACTAATACTTCCGTTACATAAGTAGGTTCGTAACATATAGGTGTGATGGCTCCAAGAATCTACTTTATCATGTGATTAATCTCTCTTGACTTTGTTTATTAAAGCTCCGATCAAATAATGATCTCCTTAAATCCCACGTCATTCCTTTTTGACCATTTGCTTCGATTTCTTCAAAATAACGACGCATTGGGAATTCAACTTCTTCATTAACAGGATCTGAACGCGGTTTATAGGATAAAGGCTAATACGCTTAGTCTATTAAGATATTGAGATACTTGTGGAACATGTATTTTGCCAAGAATTGGATTTGAACTCTTATCTCCTTCTTTAAAAAAGTCAAATCTTGGTCTGCAGCTCTTTGGTAGAAATTTAGTATCCACCATTACCTAATTAGACTGATAAAGAATATACATATCAATACTAATAATTATTCCAAGTAAAAAAAAATAAATCAAACTAATCAATATATAGAATTAGGTGGGTTGGTGTTTTTGTTATAGAAAATGGCCAAAGAGAGAGATGCAAGTGGAAGGATGGGATCTTGAGGGACTAACTTCCGCATTTCTAGGAAATTTGAGCTTTCTCCTAGGATTTAATATACATCTTCCATCTGCCAATGCTAGAAAGTTGCATCCCAGAATTTTTCCTCTAGTAAGACACGCCTTTTCGTCGAGCATGCGCGTAGTTATATGGATATAAACAATAGCATGCTACCGGTAAATGAACAAACTCCATCAATTATATATCGTTTTTTAACCACTTGAACCTTTTCTAGTGTCCACTTTAGTTTTCAGTAACTAAACCACTAACAAATATGGTTCTTAGCGGACTAGGTGGTGATGTTATGATTCATCTATTTGGTAAACCAAAACATGTCTCATGTAGAGAATAGGGTTTGTGTTTAGCTACTAATTCTATCATTTTCCCTCTTGGTAGGTTTTGAATAGGTCACCCTTCCTGCTTTCTGTATGACAATCAAAACTAATCTGATCTTTTACTTATTTAATGAGGCATTAAAATTCCCAAGTAAATTTCAATTAAAGGTTTGACTATAGTAAAGAAGATGAATCTCCTTTTTATTTCAAGTTTAACTTTCTCGTTCTTTCGGTTTAGAAGCACTCCTGAGATTAGGACATTCGAACTAACCAAAGTTGTTGGGCTAACTTTAAGATAAACATAAAACTTTCATTAAATCTTTTGTTCCATCATGATATTAACCAGTCAAGTGTTTGTGGACAAAGCTACTATGTCTTAGTCTTCATTCTGATCAAACCATTTAGAGGACCGATCATTACAGACTTTTAGGCTTATTGATATAGCATCCTATAGTGCCTAGTTTAAACTTTATTTCTCCTTTAAATATAAGTATTATCTTCTCTGTCAGTGGTCAAGAGATTAGGTAATTCAAGAACGATATGCATTAGCTACTAAACAACCGTATCAGAGATAGAAGAATACTTCTATATATACTATGTTTGTCAAAAGAATAATAATCGGAATACCGATACTTATAATATGAATATGTTTTTAGTGGTAAGAACTGTAAAAACTCCTATCCATTTACACCAAGTTAATATGTACAAATTAAAGATTAAATAATTATAACATTGTTGTTGTAAAAGAAACTCTTGTGCAAAGAAAAGAAGAAGAAAGCCTTTTTGGTAATGTCTTTCTTCACTTACCTTGAACCTGTAGCAAATATTCTGAAATTTTGACAGGATTCTCCAAATGACAAAATACTGAATAATTTTTCACTTTCTGTCTTCGGACGAAACTATTGATATATTGCTATAGTAGGTGCAATTTAAAGGAGTGAAATGAGTTTACAAATCCTGACAAAACCCAAAAGATATGGGAGGAAAAAAAAAATACAAGTCGCTGTCTTTCCTGTCAACCAATACCATCACAAGTTGTCGACCCTCGCACCTCTTAAATTACTCGTGTTGAGAATTTCGCTATAAGGTTAGACATAACCAAAAGAAAAACAACAAGTAGAACAACCTCAACACCAACACCAACAATGGCCTGCTCCTGCGGTTTTCTCGGGGCTCTCTGTCTTGTCCTCTCGGCTCTCATTGTCATTTCCTTATCTGGGGTGCTCGCGATCAGCGACCACGAACTCAACTGGATTCCAACCAGAGCATCTCGCTGCCATGGTCCGGTCGCAGAGTGTATCATGGAGGATGAGTTTGAGATGGATTCAGAGAGCAACCGTCGTATTCTGGCGACCACAGACTACATAAGCTACGGTGCTTTGCAGAGGAATACGGTACCGTGTTCTAAGAGAGGTGCATCTTACTATAACTGCCAACCTGGGGCCGAGGCCAATCCCTATAACCGTGGTTGCAGTTCCATATCTCGATGTCGGAGTTGAGAGATGTTGTCAGTTGTCGCACTCTTGTTTTCAGGTTTGAAATTATTCTTACATATTTTCTTCTTTTGTAACCACCGACGATTACAATAAATTTACGTTTGATCATTTGATATTATTGTTGGATCGATGTTTCATGTCTAGCTAGATAGTAGCTTCCCCTCATCAGACATCTACTTCATTTCGTAATCTAAGCTTCCATCATCGACCATTGACTTCGTAATTACTGCGTATTGGGTGATTATTATGATTATGTTTATGTTACTTTGAATACTACAAGGCTCTCTTTGATTTAGATATATGTCCATCGCATATGCTCTTCTTCTTGAGAAGAGGAGAAGGTGGTCAAGTTTCAAATTTTCGGTTCAGAAAATTGTAGAAAGTTGGTAAATGAGGAACACCGGAACAATCTTTTGACATGTTATTCTCATTGCCCTTCGTTATGGTTTCTCTTTGGAAGGGAAGTAATGATCGGTAATGTTATGTTCCTCTTTTCCGTGGGAAAGGAAAACTGCACCTATTTTAGTCAGAAAGTTAGAAAGGAACGATCTTTTGGATCGTTGAGAAGATGGAAACTTTAAAACGATGTCCAGGGATCTTTTGATGATCATTTTTCTCTCTTCTGACTCAAATCTTTCAAGGTGAATCGGAGAATACAATGGCCTATAGGAATTTGAATGCTAAATAACTAGGAGATGATAGTGTTTACGCTTTCTAAAGTCAGAAACCTAAACCAAAAGAAAGGATTTCGGAGACTTTTCACTAGATCCCAAAGTTCCAACAAATTTTGGGATCTTCACCTTCACCAGCGACTTTCCCTACACGTCACGTACACGGCAGATGCATGGGAAGGCAAAACAGCAGATGCATGGGAAAGAAAAACTGTCTTTTTAGTTTTTATTCACCTGCTGATACTGGCAGTTTTGCAATACTTGCTTCGAATGAGCTCAATCTCTCAAGGTTGCAAATTCTCTTTTCATGAATTCAACCTCAAGTATGATTAGGTCTCATCCTGCACTGAAGCAGCCACAGTTTGACGGTTCTCAAATTTGCCAATGTAATTCCATCACTTTGCAATCATGAAGAGTAGACTAATACCTCAAAAGTTAATAACATTGGGCATAGTAGTGTTTTCCATGGTTTAACCAGAGAAATGGACACTACCTGGTTCAACTTTGGGTTTTATGAGAAATACACCAGAGCGATTGAGCAGTTCAAGGAATATGCATCTATTTCAAATACATATGTCAACAGGCAACGTCGCTTCAAAACAATTCACAACCAGATCTAAATTGCCCCAGTGAGGCAACAGCTACTTCTCAGAAAAAAATCTACAAGCAACTACGCAGAAATACTCGCCAGCATAAAACTCATCGCATAGATCATAGTCATAATTTGGAGGGAAGTGAAAAATATAGCGTGAAATTAAATTGTGATCCAACTGGGCCCTTTGCAGCCTGTCTAATCCTAAGCCGAACCTTCCTCTGGCTTTCCTTCCTCGGGCGTTTGCTTTGATGGGGCCACAGGTGATGGCGAACCCTCCACTCCCATCTCTGCCCTTAGGTCATTGATGCTCTGCTCCAAATCATTTATGCGGGTTCCCATGTCATCAAGTGCATTGAAGTTAAGAAATTCAAAAAAAAAATCCCATTCCATTTTCTATCATTGATACTGTTAAAGAAAGAATCAATACTATATAGCTCATAGATAATTAGCCCTTAAACAAGTTTAGCACCAAATTATACTGAAAAGCAAACATGCTTCGCATCCTGAATTGATTCACATACCACCACGAATAACAAACAGAAAGCACGAGTAAATGACTGAACAAGCTAATGTAGTTATGTGGCGCACATTGATTTTAATTGAAAAGGATATTCTTAGTTACGATGGAATCTGACATTGTTTGAAATCTTGATTGCTGCAAACAAAACCTTATTAGTCAGTAAAACCAGAAATCAAATGAACGGAGGGGCTTAAGCACCAAAGTTACCATCTGTTGAAGAAGATTTTGCACCTGAAACACCATTTAAACAATTCCATCAAAACTTAAAACGTGCATTTTTAATTCTATACAAGACCAATCAAAGGCCATCATATAATCGGTATGAAAACGCGTTAAAAAGCTTACAAAAGCGGCCATATCTGTTGAGCTCTGCTTTGGATCTTGAGAATCATGTCCATCCTGTAAAATCCCAAAACGTTAACATAAGCCCAGAAAACTTTACATGATTGGAAACCCTAGAGGTTGGAGAAAGGAAAGATTCGGTGACGATTCGATAGAATGTGGCACATTTGTAGAGAGATTAGGAGAGAAGGAAAGTCTCTGACCATTGTTTCGTCGCCGATCTTTGGTTTTGTCTGCTCTGCTTTATACCGATTTCAGGTGGTAACCAAAAAAATGTTGAAGTTGGCGTTTGGAGAAAGATATACACACCACATATTTAGAGGCGGGAGGAGCCTACCATTACTCCCCCTGTATATTGGTCAATTTACCAATGTGCCATTATTTCAAATTCCAAGTATAAACGGTTTTTTGAGCATTAATGTTGACATCTTGATATTAAAAAAAAAAAGACTACTTTTAGAGTGTGTTGAGAAATATACATCATTTTTTTTTTAATATAACAAATTCAATTTTTATGTTTTACAAGAGTCAAGTAAAAGATATCAATTATACGCAACTTTCTCCTTGTATTTTTTTTTATAAAAAAATTATTTTCGTGACTCGAACTCGTAACTTTTCAATCGCAAAATAATAAATTTACCAGTTATTTTAAGGCTCGCCCTCGTAATATCAACATATTAGAATAAGATGATATTTTGTTAAAAGAAATTTCCAAAACATTAATCATATATTCATAAACTTGTGACTAATAAAGTGAATTAGTTTTCAAATCATAGGAGTTTAAAATAAATCAAAAGGTTCTCTTGTTACAAATTCAAGATTTTTGAATAAAGTAACGATTCTTTTTTACCTGGATTCGCGCAGCTTTGTATTCAAAATTTCAAACTAAAGCCCAACAACAGAGGTAATCCAATATAGGTTGAAAAGGTAAAAAGAATATTTAGTTCTCATTTGCCCTTCTCAACAGCCGACGTCGTTTCGTGCTGCTTGTAGGGATACTCTGTAGGTGCGGACCATAGACCCCAAAGCAAAAGCAAGTGGAGGCAAAGAAGCAAAACTGACGAGTAGATATTGGAAGGATACACGTTCCAGCACAATTCCACCCCAATGAACATCACTAAGCTGCAAGAACACAGCATCCCACAAATGTGAACATCTTCTTCTCATAAAAGGAATTGGACATATCAAGCAGGGAATTTGGGAAAGCTAACCGAAATAATATAGGGAAACGGGTTCTCCAAAGTAGATATGGCAAACTATAAAAGTACCTGCAGTAGGATGATAGACAAGCGTGTAAAGATGGAAAAGATGCAGAAAGACCAAAACCAGAATCGTGACAGCGTGCAACATACCAGGAGTAAAACTGATAATGCAATGAGCGTGCACATACAATGCCAATAAAGTTCCCGACAAACATGGTCGTCACAATATCTGGACGAATCCAACCCCAGTTTATTATTAGAAGCGATGAATAAGGAAGAGAAGGGAAGAAAAGAAAGAAAGTCGAGGAACATCAATAACTTACGTTCTTCTTTGAGAATCTTAAGGGATGAACTGTTGGAACTGAAAAGGCCAGACAACAGCTTGCCAGAAGCTACTCTAGAATGTAAAAATTTAAGGAGTCCTCCTTCATGCCTGCATGTAACTCACAATAAGAGCAGAGACAATGTTTTTCAAAACTCAGGAATTAATCAACAAAGTTGCCACAGTATAGCACGTGTATCTGCAAAGCAAGTCCTCTTGACATTCATAAGATGCATCAAATGAGGCATCCAATCACTAAACTATAAAATCCTTGAACAAGAAATGCTGGTTTAACAGGGTTTATAACTGTCTTTAAGGAAGCTGGAAGGACCCATATACATAAATTAGAACAAGCATAAGATACAGAATCATCAGCTTTGTAGCTCTAAATAAAAAAATCCACAGGACAACACAAATTGTACAATAATGCAAAGAATAAATCCTTGCACTTACTTGCACCATCTATAATGAGCAAAAGCGATTAGCAATCCAAGGTGGGCAACTAGCAAAGCTATAGCAAATTGCTTTGATATGAAAACTGGCTCAGGAACAAACTTGAAGTTAACTGACCTGAAATGGGAAATATGAAACTCCAACTATCAACAATAGGGTGAGAACATGATAAAAGTATCAGCTAATAAAAAATTATACAAATATACCACCGAGAAGGACTTAATACCAGTTGTAATGTACTTCACACATCATGACTTTAGTAAATCACTGTGATATAATGTTTCACCAGTTGAAATGTACTTCACACATCATGACTTTAGCAAATCAGTGATATAATGTTTCACTAAAGTGCAGTAGTTCCTAAATAGAAGTTCTAGTCCCCGAAGAACAAAACAAACAACTGCAGGAAAAACTACAACCACCTTCCCATATAGAAACAAAACAAAATAAAGGAGTCTCATTCAAATAACATGAGCATAATATTTTTCTAACCACCGTAGGACTGCAAGTTATCTACCATACAGGAGTTAAAAGTCATTGGATACAAATTTTGATTCAAATTAAACAAAATTACAGTCCTTTCCAGCCTTGACAGTTTTAATTAACTATGATCCAACATATTGATTCCAACCCAATTTGTCACAGCACTTTCTAGGAACAAAATTAGCAACAAAAGAATACATTTTCAACTTGAGGAATCTTTAACAGTGCTACCCGTTTAAGTAAAATGAAGTGCTTGAAATTCAAATGCCTTCCAGACAATATCTCATTTTCTAGTTGATTTAGAACCTGATAAATGGATGTTGTTAATGAAGAGTCTTTACATGTCTCCAGATCATAGGTCAAATTACCAGAAGTGGATGAACACACGCCCAAGATTGAAGGCTCCTGATATATATGCTCTTGGATTAGAGACTAGAAACGGAAATCCCAACATAATCTGCGTAACCATCCATTGAATATGTTGAAACGAATCAAGAAACAGATTGCTTAGGAAAGACCCTCTTCATATTATCAATTACAATACCGTTCAACTCACCTAATCACATTAAAAAAGAAATTAATAGGTATAGATAATTTTACATATTCAAGCTAACAGTCCTGCATTTTAACAAGTGAAGCTTTAAAGATAGGTACATACACAAGAATACAAAACGACTAACATTATAGAGATAAGCACCTGCACCAGTGCAGCACCAGGTAAAGCTGAAATAACCCCTCTGATACTCATAGCCTATAAATGATTGCCATGAGATTTAATGCTGGCTTCTCAAAGTCAAGACAATGAGCAAACTGTAGGAATTTAATTAACTTGACATTACCTTTAACATAAGGAGTAACAAAGATGGTGCATAGAGGAGCACATTCATCTTTACTGAAACCGCCAAACTACACAAATATAGAAGAAAGTCATATCTCTGTTACTAAAAAGTTGTCGAAACTGTGAAAAAAGTGAGTGATTTCAGTACCTGAACAGAATGAGTCCAAGATGCCAGTTCTCGCAAAGAAGAGATGCCAATGAGGCATGGAGGAACGTAATTGCAAAACAATCGTTGAAAAGACGAAGCACAAAGATTGAGTGCACTCTTTTTGAGAGGGAAAGCAAGCCAAGTGCCCACCATGGAAGCTGCAACAAGACATGAGGAAAGTATGAGCTAACACCAACGTCAATGCAAAATTATCTAACAGATAATCTTTCAAAGATAAAATACCCTAGTTGATTGTTCATTCAATCATACAGGAAATGGGGAAGAAATTAAGATAAAAATCATTTGGAATACTCTGATGGTTTGCTGTCGGATGATAAATGTCAAGATGATTAAAATGATATAAAATACCAATTAAAGCTTCAATAGGAATAGTCTATCATTCATCAGAATTAATTATCCCGAGTTTTACATATTTTAATCTAGTTGATATTCATGCTAAGAGCATTTTCAATGGATTCCAGAACGCAATTATGGAGCGCAAATGCACTTTTTGTCTCTGAACAAACATTGTTATAGTAGCTGTTGCTAAATGACCAATCAACTTTTAAAGTATAGACTCATATGTAGTTTGGTGAAGAGTACTAGACCAATCACAGGTAACCAATCAAACATTCATAACCATCATCGACTCTAAATTTCCAGTTCCTTCTTAACAAATACAGACTAACAATAGAACATACTTTTCCAGTATACCCAACAAAACACAATTGGGACACCATCAAATTCAGTACAGTGGCCACCTCTTAAACTTCAGAACAATTAAGACATATGGGATCCTAATAAATTTCTGCATTTCTTGTTCACCAGTGCTTAACCTAGACTATCTAAAAAACCGGTATTTTCATCAACAGCTTCTTTAAGGGCAATAAAGTATGCAGCATAGCTAACTATGACCAAATTATAAATTAAAATTTATACTATTCTTTCAGTGAAAATAAATTTTCATCCCGAGCATAGTAAATATTCTCCGTGCTTCTCTCTCCACCTTCCCCTCTCCTAGTATCAACCGTGAATCACTCAGTTCTGCTGCTCCTTCAGTTCTTCTTCCGCTCTCATTTCTTTTGCTACCATGTTCTAAACCATACAGATTGATAAGAAAGGTAGAATAATCTTGGCAGACTATCATGATAAAAGAAGCATGAAGATCTAGGAAATAAAGGGACCTGTTATTATATTCGTCGAATTGCTTCTTAATGCATACGTATGAAATACTGATACCAATCAGGTTAAGAATTAATACAAAAAGATCTTGTAGAAGACAGTGTGTTCCTCGTACCACATCAGTTTTGATGTAGATGAATAAGATGATACACAAGTTTATGACGTACAAAACGCCAAATAACATCTGCAACACAGAGATAGTAAAAAATCATAGGTTAATGTTAAATCTTATAAGAAAAATCTTCAACATACAACAATGACAATGATAAGCTTGTGATAGTACAGAAAGGAATGTTAGACACGATGCTCAAACAGACTGATTCTACAGTTCTTTTAGATCCATAAACAAACACTGTCAATAGCAGTTCCTCAACTCCAACTTTTCAAGTTATAAGGTAATTACAAGTCAGGTATCAATTCAAACCTTATATAGAACTAAAAGGCCAAAAGTATAATTTAAACCTTAACGTTTACACCAAAATCTAAGTTAAATCCTAACGTTTCGGAGCGTTCAAGTTGAACCCCAACGTTTACAAAAATGTTCAAATCAGACCCTACTTGGATGAAAAATCTGACAAAATTAGGCGTCCATGTCAGAAAAAAAAATGCCACATGCTCCGTCAGATTTTCTGACCAGGTAGGGTCTGATTTGAACGTTTTGTAAACGTTGAGGTTCAATATGAACGCTCCGAAACGTTGGGGTTCAAGTTAGATTTTGTTGTGTAAACGTTATGGTATAAAATACTCTTTTGGCCACAACTAAAACGCTCTCGGAAGTTTCATAACAAGCAATCATACTTGTTGAAGTTCGAAGTTTAAAGAGAAATATAAAACATAACAGTGAAAAGTACCTGAGCTGGAGCGACCCAACCTCCAGTAACATACTGAATAGCAGAGTAAACATAGAGAAAGCCAGCGGGATATACAAGGGGCCCTGTATCTCCTCTCAAGTTCCTATAATCCCTTTCTCCTTCAAGAAACCCAGTTACCTGTTCGTTAATAAGGCTAATTCACATTTACCCAGTTCATTTCAACAAAAACGGAAGTCACCCAGAAACCAAAGTAACCAGCTTGGTGATTGATTGCTGAGAAACGGAAGAAAACTAGAAACAAAAGAAAATTGAAAGGAATAAGGTCGCCAACCTGTGACATGTAAGCGTCCCAATCAATCTTTGTATCTGAAAAATCAATCAAAAGCTCGCATTATTAGTTCAATTAAAGATCAAAAACGGAAAATTGAAAGAAACGTGGAAGAATTGGTCCTACATGGAACATAGGCGATGATGAGACCGACGAGGAGGGTATCAGCTAAAACAACGGCTAAAGAGAAGGCTACTTTGGGATTTTTCATGATTTTGGCGCCCCAGGAGTCGGGTTTTCTCGAAGGTTTCAGCTTCCTCGATGATTTAGTCGCCATGGCTACCTCTTCTCAACTAGCTCACAACTTAACCGAAGCGAACTCAATAAGGCTACTGAGGCAGGTGTGATTGAATGTCACCGGTTTAATCGGAATAGTTCATTGAACCGTTTGAATCTGATCGTAGCGTGGACAATTGAATGAGGTTAATATGTTTACCTAGTAAGGTGAAAACCAAAGGCATGTGAAACATTAGGTGAAGAAATACAGTCCACGAGTCATTAAAAGAAAACTAATGAAATTGAAGAGGAAGCGGAGAATATAATGATTGACATTGGTTTGTTGATAAATGACATAAAAAATAAAAATTAGGGTTCAAATATTACTAAGTATTGTCAACATTGTTACGAGTACTTGTCAATTATATTGTATGGACATGGATGTAGATTTTTAATTATATCACTTTAATGGTGATATATAAACTATCAACAATCATATTTGATTTGAAACATTTTCAATTATTGTTTCTCTCTATTTTCAATTATCTATTTAAATTTTAAATAAATCTTTATATTGTGAATAATTGAGGCAAATGTTGTACTGAGATGTGATGTACATATTGCCAAATTCTAATATATGATAAATGAATAACAAATAGTAATTATAATCAGCTTAATTCGAAGAAAAAAATAATTTACCAGTTAAGGATAACGTTACGACCTACTTGACCTCTCAAGACCTCCTTTATTAGTAAGGCTTTTACTAGATTATTATTGTTGTTGTTGTTCTTGTTATTAATCAACTTAATTATGACTATAGATATTAGACAATTGGTGGCCTTACCCTAAAAGCATCTATGCACCCAACCCTAATCCTCTTTAACTTATTCCTTTTTTTTTAACTGCATATTAAATCTAGTAGCCATTGCAGAATGACAACTGCATCTTTAAATTATTTTGCACTACCAAACTTCATACCCAAAGTCTAATGGCACTGTCCATTACCTGCTTCATGCTTAACACTTTTAGATGAACTTCTTAGTGGTCCATCAGGTTCTTCATCATTAATATTAATGATATGAGTTTCGTACCGTACTGTTAATACTGTAAGTTTTAAAAAATTGGAAGGCTTTAAATTTTTAAAAATGGACTTCAGTAGTATCGGTTTTTTAAAATAGTATGGTACCAGTTGATATTTAAAATATCGATTTTTTAAAATTTGAGAGTTTTTTTTAATTAAAAAAGTTGAAGGGCTTTAAATTTTTTAAGGATATTTATTGTTCTTTTTATTTGATGTAATTATTATTTATTATATGATGAAATTT
>JANIMX020000289.1:831721-841870 GCA_024582655.2 Erythroxylum kunthianum | reverse complement strand
GTGACATTTCCTTTTTGGACAAGTTGATATGAATTGTTTAAACTCCTTTTATCTTGCTACATGTGTTTTCTACCCTGCTGCACACAATGGTTAGAAAAAGTTATTCTTGTTGCGTTTGTTTGAATTTTGTGAAATTTAGATTGAAGTGGGAGACTGATCAATTTGTCTTGCTTACGGGTTATTGGTTTCTTAAGTTTATGATATGGATTCTTTACGGGCTGTGGTAAAGTAAATATATTGTAAATGTTGTTATCGAATTCTTAACTGAATCACATAGATTCATTATTGCTTGTTTGTCCATTTATGGAAGTGAATTTCTATGGTTCACCTTTTGTGGTTCATGCTTGGGGTTCTTTTGAAGTTGGTTATTGGAGACAATCAGATAACGTTACACCATTGTCAGTTTTATTCCTTCTCTTTCTGTCATTGAGTTAAAATGCCCCCTTGAGAGTTTCTTTTCATTGCCAAAATTTTGTGGTGCTGATTAACGTTGCCTAGGTTTCACTAGTAAACTTATTTTAACTACAATCAGCAGAATTTGGAATTTCAGGGGGTAGAAGTAGGAAACGCACATGAGATAGAATACCTTGTCTTGTTGTGGGAATGTGAGATGGCGTCTTCTTTTCGTGATCGGGGTGACATTTCGTGCAGGTTGAATTGAGACATGATATTCTGGATATTCTTACAGTATGGAGAGTTGCTGGGGAGGTGCTTGGTCTTGGACTCTTGTGTCACTTTTTAAGTGCTTCTAGTGAGATCTCCTTCATGTCTGGATGACGAGCAGTCTGAAGTATTGATGGGAAATTGTAATTGAGCCTTTGTTGTGAGGCTTCAACTGCTGTCTAGTCAGGGCAATTCATGTTTCCTAGGTAGGAGTGGGTAACGGTTTTCAAAGGGGGATGAATGAATACTTTGCTTGCTTGCATGTTACAGTTTCCTGTTTCATATCTGTGTTATGAGGTTAGCGATCATCATAATTTGGTGGTTAACTTATGTGTGATGTGTGTGTTGATCTTGGTTTTATAACGTTATTCGTCTTGATAGCACATGGTATAGCTTTGTCCAGTGCCATTATTCTGGCCATATTAATCATTTTGGAGGAAGGTTAATATGAATTACGTATGGTAGTTTTGTTTTAGAACTATAATTATAACCATGATCTTTGGAATATTTGCCTGAAGCCAAATGTACATCTTTTTTCTTGTTAGATTTAATCTGGTTGAATACTTTCGTTCATTGTTTCTTGTTTCTGAGCCTTGGCATGGACGAAGTTTTGAGATTCATGTTTTATGGGAAAAATATCAATGTTGATGATTTTTCTGTTTGAACTAAAATATTGTTAATTGCTGTTGCTTTTTATGTGTTGCACCACAGAACCCTCACCTGCTCATGTGTGGTACACTTTTCACTGTTGGCCAAAGTCGTCAATGCAATTTATGGCTTAATGATCCAGCCATTAGCAGCATTTTGTGTAAATTGAGACATATTGAGGTATCTGCCTAGTTGATGTACCATAAAATTTCTCATCGTGGATTTATTAAGTTGAATAACTGAAGTCACCTCCTTGATTGTGATTGGTTTTGAATATGGTTGGTAATGATGATTTTTTCCTTTCCCTTGTCAACATGTGCAGCGTGGAGGTGCATCTGTGGCCTTGTTGGAAATCACTGGCGGAAAAGGATCAGTTCAAGTGAATGGTAAAGCTTACCACAAGAATGCAAGTTTAATACTGACTGGAGGTGATGAAGTGGTGTTTAGCACTTGTGGAAAACACGCTTATGTATCCTTCTTTCTTTGTTCCTAATTTATCTTGTACAACTTTTTTCTTTTTGGTGGTAAGATCTAAAAAAAGTGGACTTTCACTTCCTTTTGTTCTATTTGTTGTTGCTTTAAATCTCACATAGGCCAATAAGTTCCTTAATGAGATACTAGATTTTTCAGCAGCTCACCAACGATAACTTAGGTGCTCCAGGTGTTCCCTCCGTAAGCATCTTAGAAGCCCAAGGTGCTCCTAGAAAAAGGATGTACACTAAGACAAGATCTGGCGATTGCTCAGCATATGCAGGAGCATCAATTCTAGCTTCGTTGTCTAATCTTCAAAAAGATTTAACCCTTCCACCACCTGCCAAAACTGTTGATTCTGTACAGCAGAATGCCGAAGTTCCTGCTTCTGGTGGCCCATCTGATGGTCATGTTCCAGAAGTTGACATGAAGGATAACAGCAGTAACAATGAGCCTGCTGATGTTCCTTTAAAGGATAAAAATGTTCCATCAGATGCTACTATTGGAAATGGGGCTCCTGGTGATGTTAGATTTGATGCTTCTGTGGAGGCTGGACCTGGAAAGATCCACATATCTGCCCATGAACTAAGACCTCTCTTGCGAATTCTTGCCGGTTCATCTTCTGAGATTGATTTAAGCAGCAGCATTTCTAAAATACTCTCCGAGCAAAGGGACATAAGAGAACTCATCCAGGATCTTGATCCTCCAGCAATTTTGATGTCTACTAGACGCCAAGCATACAAAGAAAGTTTACATAAAGAAATTCTAATTCCTGAAAACATTGATGTTTCATTTGAAAGTTTTCCGTATTATTTAAGGTGCAAACTTGCAAACAAATGTAAAATATTTGTTATCATCTCCTTTATTTTATATTCACTTTGCTCTGCATTGGATTTCTTTATAATTTACTGGTATGGGGACTTCTGCAGTGATACAACAAAGGAAGTTTTGAAAGCTGCTGCATTTGTTCATTTAAAATGTAATAACAAAGTTGCAAAGTTTGCTGGTGATCTTCCTTCTTTGTCTCCTCGCATATTACTTTCTGGTCCTGCAGGTATCCTTATTCTTTTGGCAATATGATTCTTAATATCTTTTTCATGTTCTGTATCCCATTCCTACTAGTACCCATATCTTCCTATCCTATGGGGATTTGTTTGACAGGGTCAGAAATCTATCAGGAGACTCTGGCAAAGGCTCTTGCGAAAGATGTTGGTGCTAGACTCTTAGTTGTTGATTCTCTTGTGTTGCCTGGTGTAAGTTTCACTCTTTTTGAGCAAGTTTTTCTACAGAATTTGCACCTACTTTGGCTGTCTGGTTTTATTTAGGTTTTCTAGATTCTTCTATCTTGACTTGATTATATTTTGCAGGGCTCAACACCTAGAGAAACTGATTGTGTTAAAGAAAGTTCCAGGGCTGAAAGAGCATCTGCATTTAGCAGACGAGCTGCACAGGCGGTGTTACACCATAAGAAACCTACTTCCAGTGTTGAAGCAGACATTACTGGTAGCTCGACATTGAACTCTCAGGTTTTTCCAAAGCAGGAAACCTCTACTGCATCATCCAAAGCTTACACATTTAAAACAGGCATGGGACATTTCAATTTGGCAGCGTTTTATACTGGATTTTGTTTAATTTCCTCCCTTTTTTTTCATTCTGTGGTGTCACTGGTAACCTCTACTTAATAGCTGAATGGGTTTTAAACTCTAAATTTTGCAGGTGATAGGGTAAAGTTTGTGGGTACTGCAAAACCACCGCCTGGGCTTTATCCCTTAAGGTTTCTTCCCTTCTTGATTGATAATTTAGCTTTTATGAAACTACTTTAGCTATATACCTATTAGGATTAGATCTGAACTTAAGTGGTCTTTCAAAACATGTTTGTTTTGACTAAATTGTAGTGTATATTATATATGCAACGAGTTCATGTGGCGTACATCATTTTTTCCATTTAGCTACTTAAATTTCGCCAATGTTTTCTATGCAAATTTATGATTCTTATGATTTTCTTGTAATACAAATTTTCTTGTCTGAGAAGGGGGCCTACAGTCGGTTTTTGTGGTAAGGTACTCCTTGCATTTGAAGGAAACGGAGCCTCAAAAGTTGGGGTTAGGTTTGATAAATCAATCCCTGAAGGCACTGATCTGGGTGGTCTTTGTGAGGAGGATCATGGTTTCTTCTGTGCTGGTAACTGCTTTCTCATTCTCTCTGTGCTGTATACTTGCATTTTGTTTGTTGATATAATCAAATTGGAAATTTTACTTTCTTATTGTACAGCTAGTTCACTTCAGTTAGATAATTCGGGAGTTGAGGATGATAGGCTTGCTATCAATGAAATATTTGAGGTACTTGTTCCTTCAAAAGAACTAGCCTCAGCCTCAGCATCTGCATCATTTTTTTTAATGGCTGATGCTAAGTTGGAGCATTCTGTTGTTTATAGGTTGTTTCAATTGAAAGTAAGAGCACTCCTTTGGTATTATTTCTCAAAGATATCGAGAAGTCCGTGGTGGGGAATCAAGATGCCTATTCTGGCTTAAAGAGTAAAATTGAAACTTTACCAGACAGGGTAATTGTGATTGGCTCACACACCCAGATGGATAATCGCAAGGAAAAGGTAATCTGTTACGGTGCTGTGTTGTTAGTGACTAGACTTATTTAGCAGGCTACGCTTACTTGTTTGATGACCTTCTGGTGTTCTTCAGTCACATCCTGGTGGTCTTTTGTTTACAAAGTTCGGAAGTAATCAGACTGCTTTGCTTGACTTGACTTTCCCGGTATGTTAAAGCTTTGGAATTGTTTTATATTCCCCTGTCCCTATTTGACAGTTCTTTGCTTTGTATCTCAATTTCCTTTTGATTTGTGGTTCCGTGCATGTTGATTTGAGTATAACAGGAAAAATTCTCTACCTTATAATTATTTGAGCATCTTAAGGTCAATTATATTTTGTGTTTGGATATAAGTGCAATAATATGGTTCAAACATTTAGTATTTGAATTGGGAATGGAGTTGAATTCGTGATTGGAAATGGGGTGATGTTGACTTGAACTAGTGTTCTCCTATGATATCTTCATACTTCACGATGGCACTATGAAAGGTATAAAAATCAAGTTCATGAATCCACAAATGTGATTATTGATTGAGAGGTTGTCAAGATATGAAATTGATCATGCACTTAAAGTTGCAGTATAGTTTGCTTATCCAATTTGGGACTTTGTGTTGAATTGAATTTGTTTAATTTTTTTCTTGTAAATGAGATATTGTTTAGTCCTGATATTTCCACTGTCACTGACGGTTTTATTATCTCTTGAATATTTGTAGTAAGCGATTTTTGTTATATAGTTCCCTTTTCAATAATGTATGCTTGAACAAATATTAATGAGGGAATGAGAAAACTTTTGGTGTCAAATCTGTTTGTTGTTGCTTGTTAGTAATAGAAATGATCATATTACTTTTTAGGATAACTTTGGTAGAATGAGTGACAAGAGCAAAGAGACATCCAAAACAACAAAGCAGCTGTCTCGGCTTTTCCCGAACAAAGTGACAATACAGCTACCTCAGGTATGACCTGCATTCTTGTGGTAATCCTTTACAGCTATTATCTTTCATTAAATGTCTTAACTTTTACTTTGAAGAAACTTCACAGGATGAAGCTTTGCTTTTGGATTGGAAACTACAGTTGGAACGTGACGTTGAAACTCTGAAGGCACAGGCAAATCATGTTAGCATTCGTTCAGTAAGTAATTTCATTGTATTATCATCTAGAAAGGTGATGGCTTGTTTGTTTAAAAAAAATGCTACCTTATGGAAGTATTTAATGACAACACATCTCACAAATATAGGTGCTAGGTCGTGTTGGCTTAGTCTGCCCTGACCTTGAAACTCTGTGCATCAAGGATCAAGCACTTACTACTGAAAGTTGGTATTCTTAAACTTTATTCTCCCTTTCTTTAAAATGTCCACTTTTTTTTCTGGTAATTGTTATGGACTTTCAAGTCATGTTTATCTGCTACTGTTGTTTTTCTTTTTGAATAGATGTTGAGAAAGTAGTGGGATGGTCTTTGAGCCAACATTTCATGCATTGTTCTGAAACTTCCGTCAGAGATGCTAAACTTGTAATAACTACTGACAGGTTGGTCATTTCCACTGTCATCAAAAGCGTGTTAATTTTAGGTTTCTTTCCTTGATATTGTTTTCTTGTCCATTTTGCAGCATTAAGTATGGTCTGAGCATTCTACAGGGTATACAAAGTGAAAGCAAGAGCTCGAAGAAATCACTCAAGGTAAAGTTGGTTCCCTGTATCTACGGAATTATCAGACTTTGATATATGATACCATGTTTCCTGTTGGGTTCTTATTAAATATGTAGTGAATTTAAGTCTACAACATTGCAGGATGTCGTCACTGAGAATGAATTTGAGAAGAAACTACTAGCAGATGTAATTCCACCAAACGAGATCGGAGTTACCTTTGATGACATAGGTGCCTTAGAAACTGTGAAGGATACCTTGAAGGAACTTGTGATGCTTCCTCTTCAAAGGCCTGAATTGTTTTGCAAAGGGCAACTGACTAAGGTGAGACTTGCCATTCTTTACTTGCTAATTTTCTTGACAATGTGTTTGAATCTTCTGTTAACTTTATTTTTTTAACAGCCTTGCAAGGGAATATTACTCTTTGGGCCTCCTGGAACTGGAAAAACGATGCTTGCAAAAGCGGTTGCAACTGAGGCTGGTGCAAACTTTATAAACATCTCTATGTCTAGCATTACTTCAAAGGTACGTATTTCCTTAATCTTGGTGCTTCCTTGATGTTTGAGCTTTCAGTTGTAAGTTAAACTACCTTTTATTTGTTTTTGTAGTGGTTTGGTGAAGGAGAGAAGTATGTAAAGGCAGTGTTCTCTTTGGGTAGCAAAATAGCTCCCAGTGTTATTTTTGTCGATGAGGTTGGTTTAAATATGAGCTTTTGATACTTTCCTGTTGGCTTCATATTTCCAGTCTGTTTTATTCAGTGTGTTTCTGCAGAGCTTCACACTGCACATGCACTGTTCTGGTGCCATTATTCCTGGCTGTCACTTCTTGTCTTCAGATCTTTCAAAGTTTTGTTGTTTCAGTTCGCCCTAATGTGCTCTTTTCCTCAATTGGCCTGATGCTTTAGGTGGATAGCATGTTGGGAAGACGAGAAAATCCAGGAGAACATGAGGCTATGCGTAAAATGAAGAATGAGTTCATGGTGAATTGGGATGGTCTGCGTACAAAAGATAAAGAACGGGTGTTGGTCCTTGCTGCTACAAATAGGCCTTTTGACCTTGATGAGGCTGTTATAAGGAGACTTCCGCGGAGGTTTTCTATCATGCTTGTGTTTTTACTCTATTTTGTCTCCCTTTACCTGGAGCAATAGCACATTATTGACTTGTACAAATGGGATTGTGCAGATTGATGGTTAACTTGCCAGATGCACAAAACAGAGAAAAGATTCTGAAGGTTATACTGGCCAAAGAAGATTTGGCAGCTGATGTTGATCTGGAAACAGTGGCAAACATGACTGATGGTTATTCAGGAAGTGATTTAAAGGTTTGATGTATTTTCTTTTATCCTCTTACCTGTTCATCTATTTGTCTAAGATTTGATTTTGCATTTTCAAGACTGAATTTTTATTCTCGTTTTCCTCAGAATCTTTGCGTAACTGCAGCACATTGTCCCATTCGAGAAATACTGGAGAAGGAAAAGAAGGTTAATAAAAATAGTTTTTGTTTATTTTCGTATGATTACTCATAACGTTGAAATAGTCTTGGGCTTTAGTTTTCCTTTCACCCGGCACTATGTAGATAGATCGATTGTGTTATGTTGGAAGCAGCTAATAGAAGTTTGCATTTAAAAGGTTTTATTAGAAAAGTACAAGTGGTGTTCTGGATTCTGAAATCCAGCTTAAACTCCTTCTATTGGTATTGATTTTTGCGTATTTCAGGAGAAAGCTTTAGCGACAGTAGAGAACAAACCATTTCCTGGATTGTACAGCAGTGTGGATATTCGGCCTCTCAAGATGGAGGATTTTAAATATGCTCATGATCAGGTACTTTTAAGACATTTGTGGATGCATTGCATGTTGAAGGAGTATGTGTACACCTAGACACGAAAAACTCAATTCATAGAACGTGTGCATTTGCGATGTAGGTGTGCGCAAGTGTATCATCAGAATCGGCGAACATGAGTGAGCTGCTGCAGTGGAATGATTTGTATGGGGAAGGAGGATCAAGGAAGAAGAAGTCGCTCAGCTACTTCATGTAGAAGCAAAACTGTGTACAGCCTATTCAACTGTCCTTTGCTAATCTGTAAACGAGAAAAGGTATCGTCTTTAGATGTTGACCAGTATGAAATGGGAATTCCATTGCTGGCTCCTTTGTACTATACATAGGTTTTTCTTATTCTTCTTTTTTTCATTTTGAACTATTCGACCCCACCTCTGTTACTGTTAAGACCTTCCTCAACTATCAGTGTCTGTAAATCAGGCAACTTTGGCCTATAGACCGACCCTCCTCTTAGCCTCTCTGCTTTATCCTATTAATTTTTTATGCTTTTGGTCTTCATCATAATTGTTGTTTGTGTAGCCAATCTGTACATACTAATTTTCATTAATAGAATAAGATTGTTATCTTCCGTAGCATCCTTCTTTATTCCCGCTGATCTTTGGCTTGATCTGTTACAGACAAACAAAGAATAACCACCACTACACCATCTTAGTTCCTGATGGATTATAGTCTTCTATGTTCCTGATGTTTCCTTGAACCATTATAATGATAAAAAGTAATTGACCATGTTGTCCATATTTTAGAATTTGTGTAGCATTGTAATCTCATGAATCTTCCCATCAACGGGTTACAAGATCTGAAGTAACCATATCTGTCAAAGTGTTGATCGGTTGGCTTAGGTAGGTTGAGAGTTGTAATGTCAGAACTTAGTTTAAGTTTATATGGTACGACCAAAAAAGGAAGTTGATAACCACCTGACCAAGTTTTTGGATTTCTATAAACACACTAGGCTGTAAACAAATTGGTATCTGCTCTTTCCCATATCAAATCAAACTTTAGACCTATTTAAATCAACTTTAGCCTACTTCAAATGGATTTTAGTACTCATATGAGATATTATTGGCCAGAAAATTAAACTTATTTAAGCACTTGTAATGAGCTTATTCAATGGTGTGAAGAAAAGAACGATACCTTTTCTTTATCAACTTCATGGCATGTGGTTTTAAGCACTCAGCTCTCTGGACCCGGATATTAAAGTTGTCCAGTAAAATGAAAACAAACTTGAAGACGCCGGCAAGTCTATCATTATCATATCCCACAACAAACCTTGCAGAACTTTTCCAACTTCCAGAGTGATGTCATAAAGAACATGGACGCAATACTGAAACACTTGTTTGGTCCAAGTCCATTTCCACCAAGATTTTTATTTTCTTTCACTGCTTTTAGTACAAGATTCTGAATATGAGTACATGTTCAAAAATTTCAGTGACATTACATTTCAGTTTGATCTCTCATCACTTGCTCCCTCTTGGTCAATATGTCACAGCTGACATGAAATGAATCTGTAATTACGGAAAGCCTAATCTATATAGAGAAAGAGGCATCTTTAGTATCAAGAACTTGATAAAAATGTTGCCTAAAGTATACGAGTATATGCACTGTACCAGACATGTAAAAAACTATTTCCAATGGACTTGACATCTCTTTCGTTCAGAGAGGCAATGCTAAAGTGGTCAGCAGGGGAGAAGTCCCTGGCTATGGCTTTATCACTTCGTTTCCAAAGCGATAGGGCTTACTTTCTTAAGGATATGGTCCAGAGAAGGTCTGAACTTGATTTCACAGTTATCTTTTCATCTTTGACTAAGTTGGAGGTGCTCACAAGACCACCGAAACTCATTTCCTTGTCAGCTGCAAGAAATAATTTACAAATATTCCTAAAGGCTCAGTCTCCTGACAAATGAGGAGTCCCTCTGAATAATTTATATAATACCAAACAGAAAGCTACTAAAACTATCGCATCACAGATGAGGTAAACTCAAAGTCAAGGTTGCCTCTCTGGTTTATCACTAATTACTGGGATTATGTACATTATATGGAAGCAAAAGTTTAAATTTACCAAAGCACATAAGAGGTGGATTTTTAACATCAGTCAAATGACAAATACGCTGGAATGCATAGACATAGATGAATTAGCAGCCAAAGGATGCAAGAGTAAAGTTTGCTGCTCATCTTTTTGAGGTAATTTGCTCAAATGAAGATGTAGAATAGGTATACTCACTAAGATCCCATTGAAGTCCAGTTGTTGTAGTACTACCAGATGGCATGCCTAAAGGGATGAGACCGCAATGTGGC
>JANIMX020000289.1:743939-755658 GCA_024582655.2 Erythroxylum kunthianum | reverse complement strand
AAGATATAATTAATTATTACCTAATTAAAATATAATTAATTGATATAATAATATTATTATTATAATACTTATTAATTATTATGTTGATTAATTAAGTATTACTTAATTATATATTAATACTTAATTATATATTATTTAATTAATCAATCACATATATTAATAATTAATTATATTTTAATTTACCTAATTAAAATATAATTAATTACTTATGAATAATTTACATTCCTCCCAAATATGGGGGGAATGGAGTATTAATAAAAAGTGATGTATGAAAATGATATCCCTATAATGATAATATATAATCAAGAACTAATATTTTATTCATTTTTCATTGATTGAACATCAAACCTATCAACTCATTCAGCACACGTTTTTTTAATCATAACGTAATATTTTTGTGATTCAAATTTATAACTTTTTAATTTTAAAAAAAATAATCTTATCAAGCTCGAATTCAGCATACTTCTTCTTATTCCTTTTATTTTCAGATTCCCTTTATAATTACCGATTCTGTAGAAGAAAAAAAACATCAGCCTAACTTACCATGATCCATAGAATACTAGAACTTACAAAAAAAATGAGTAAATATAAAATAGTACATAAAAGCCGAAAATCTCTTATGTAATCACTTATTACGAAAATACTTTTATTAGTATTTATATTACTTTAAATTAAAATATTTGTTAAATAACATAAATTATATAAAAAAATTTAAAATGATAGAATATTAAAAAAAGAGATTTATATGAATTAAACACGTAATAATTTAATGTTTGACAGCTGAGTGTGTGATTGTCGTCTAGTGTGATTCGACACGACGTGGAGTTCTTTCGTCCGTCTTAATTCTTTGATACGAATCAGTCAAGACTTGACCTCCTCCAGCTTTATCAATTAATGGGAAGGCGACAATGTTTTATTTTGAATACGACAACTAATGTTCGTTTGTTATTTCTGAGGAAAATTTCCAAACTACTTGACGTCACCCGTTACGTAACCCACTCACACTCAACAGGGGAGCTCCGTGTACGAGTACCGGGTACGAGGGAGTTTTATTTAAAACTAACCTATTTATATTATTTTATTTTATTTTTAGATACAAGAAAATGACTTATTTATAATTTTCTAAAAATACTTCATCATACTAAAAATACTAAATTTTAAATTTATATTAATTATTTATTATATTATTTTTATATATAAAAAAAACTTTCAACCACTTGTATTACCTCTAAAATTTTAAAAGCTAGACTCTATTATTGGGTCGTCTTTTTCTCGATGGAGCATTTACGAAAGCTAGCGATTATTTCCAGATTATCTTTTTGTCCATAACTTGCTGTAATGACAGTAAACAACGACTTAAAGTTGAAAACTACTATGCAGCTGCCAGGCTACGTTTGTTTTTACTTAATTTGTTAATTGTCTTGTTTTGGGAATTTTTTAGATGTTAAGTATAAAATAAATAAAATAATAATATTTTTTTTACTGATATTATTCTGGAATATTTCGTTCTCAATGTTGATGGCCGGTAGTATAACAAACTACTACTCGATATGAACTAAACGCATCTTTGATCTCTAGAAGCGGTCCCGTTTTGGTTCACTTGAAAATGACAACAGAATTCCTTAAAAACATCACAATCAGACGTACAAAATTTCAGACACCGATAAAATGTTTTATTCAGTATGGTCGGAAGAGTATTTTAGGCTAAATATACTTAATTCACTCTTCAACATAATTATAAAATTTTAGTATCTTAACTTTTCTAAATCAATTCTTAAGTTAACATGAATGGGTGATTTATTTGTATTGTTGTACTCCTCGAAAGAAGCGAAAGGACTTGATGGATAGGAGAATGGCTTCAGCATGTGGAAATAAATATACTTATATATCATCATCAAGATTTTTGACCTGTGAACCTCGAGCATGTGAAATGCAGAAGCTATTGTATGATTTAAACACGTAGTTAGAGTTAATGACTCTATCCACGTGCCTAATAACACCATTGAAAAGAGATCCGAATAGGCTGAGCGGAGCTCATAATATCTTTTTGTTTGCAGGCCCCGCACAACGAATGAACAAATCTCTATTCCACCAAGCGTATCTAATCGTAGATCCAATGTAATTATGATGTCCAACACAACTCTGCCACGTACCCTCTAATTGTAGAGCATTCAGATTCCTAAGGGCATGTTTGACAGAGTTGGCTGATCGGTTGGGGTTCTCCAAAAGAGGAAGATGCCATAAATAGGTCGCTCGCCTGAAGCATTCATACGCGATAAGACAAACTATCCTTCGTCTTTTTCCGATTTAATAATTTTCTTTGGTCCCATCATTACCCTTATCAACACAGTACACAACTTAACCCTTCTCACGTGCTTTACCGCCACGCACCCCGCGTCTAAGCGAGTCAACAATAATAACACTGCGTAAAAATCTTGTTGATACTTGAGATTTGGAGAAGACTTTATAATACTTAGCTTTATCCATCATTAATAAAAAAGTTATTTTTAAAATTACTTTAAAAATTAATTTCATATTTAATTATTATTTTAAATTTTATTACTGTTATAAAATATAATTTTAAAAAATTAATAAATACTTTTTTATTATCACAAAATATCATTTTACAGTAATTTAAACCATAAGAAAGTTTTTGGAAAGTAGTAGAAAGCTTGTATCTTTACTTATAAGTTGAGTGAATCTCACACGAAGAGATGAGTTGGTAGTTGAATTATTGTTCTTTACAAAGAAATAGCCAAATGCTCCGTGTGTAGGTCAAATAATACGACAAGAAGATGCAAATAATACCCGAGAAGACAATTTAGTTTGAAGGAGAAACATGAGCCACAGACCCGTTGGGTTACCCCTTCCCCACGTATGCTTGCTTATACATAAGTCTCTGATGCCCTTTTCCCAAGATTCTATACGAAACTAGTAGAACCTTTTTCTCCCTCGTTTGTACTGTTATGAGGTTATGACATATCCTTGTACCGAATTAAATGCTTCTAGCTTTTCGTTCACGGTTTCCAGTTGCGGAGTTGCTTTATAGCTTTAGAAAGTGCTGGAGGTAATCAACGAGGATATGTTTTTGAGTCTGCATGGTTGATGGTTCGTACCTGTCTATGGTTGTTTTGCTTTTATTAATGTCATGCATAGTCAGAAGTTATTAGACCTGGTATGTTTCCAAGGTGTGCAGCTAATTGGCTCACATAGATCTGGGTGTTTCGATCGAATCGCCTTGTTCCTTCAATTATGTGAAGGAGTGATCCATCCACGTCAACGGCCTGAACGGCTCTCGTATGCTTGAGATGATTGTCTTCTGTTTCTAAGAAATGGATAAACAGAAGTAGGAAAAACAGGATAGTACGTTCTCTCCTGGGTCCGTCGGCTGGTTTAGGCAGAGCAGTTTAGGCTTCCAGACCTGAATGCTTTAGAAATTTGTGAACTTACGTAGCTTTCATGCCAGGGAGGATCTGCCACACTGCAAAAGAGCACATCAGCACTTTATGTTTCTTTTTGCATATTACCTTTCTGGTTCGCTGACTTTTTACGGAGTTTCCGAGTGCCCAAATATTCATCCTTTTTGGTCGCCAGTAAAGCACGTGCTTGTCCGGTTATCCTTTCTACTACTGTTACTGAATATAGCTTGGCTGCTACATTGGGTGTCTATGAAATATTGGTCTTATCAGTTTTTGTCAGAATACGGTTGCTTTTACTCGAAATATGCATCATTTCCTTTTCTTTTTGAATTGACTATTTTTAATTTGTTAATGATTTTAATAATCTCTCTTTGGGTTGTTTAATATCTAGTTCATTATCAACATGTATGCTCACAACCATGCTGTGCTGCTCAATTTCCAGGTGATAAGCAGGGGTAGATCTTGAGTTTTCTGTTACTTGCACGTAGAAGTGTAAACATGACTAACGCATGGATCGAATCTCTCTCGTGCTCAAGCTCTGTGGTTAAGTCCTCGGAGGACACTTCTGTTCCATTGATATTCCAGTGGCTAAGATTCATTTTCCTCTCTCCATGTCCTCAAAGAGTTCTATTGTCTTCCGTTGATCTCTTGTTTTTGCTCGTCCTTCTAGCATTTGCGGTTCATAAGTTCGTTTCTAGATTCACCTCCAGGAGTCATTCTAGCTCCGAAATCAACAAGCCTTTGGTTGGAAGAAGAGGAGCTCTTGTTAGAACTAACATTTGGTTTAACTCTTCCTTGATCGTGACAGCTATTCTAGCATTTTGCTACACTATCCTTTGTATTCTGGAATTCACTGGGAGTAGCCATTCTACGTGGAAGCTGGTTGACGGAATATTTTGGTTGGTTCAGGCGGTAACTCATGCAGTAATTGCAGTTTTAATCGTTCATGAGAAGAGATTTCAAGCTGTTTCTCACCCGTTGTCTCTTCGACTTTATTGGGCTGCATATTTTGTCATCGTTAGTCTGTTTATGTCGTCTGGTATCATTCGTTTGGCAGATGGAAACTGGAGTTTGGTATTGGATGATATAGTCTCCATTGCATCGTTTGTGCTATCTGCTGTTCTTGTTTCTGTCGCCATTAGAGGATCAACTGGGATTACAGTTAGCAGAGAAACTGAACCAGCAATGGATGATGAAACCAAATTATACGAACCCCTTTTGGACAAATTAAGAGTGACTCGCTTTGCTTCAGCTTCTTTAATTTCCAAGGCCTTCTGGTTATGGATGAATCCTCTGCTCAGCAAAGGCTACAGATCTCCTCTCAAGATGGACGACGTGCCTACTTTGTCACCAGACCATAGAGCTGAACTAATGTCACGGCTGTTCGAATCCAAGTGGCCTAAACCACAGGAAAAATCGGAACACCCTGTTAGGACAACGTTGTTGAGGTGCTTTTGGAGGGAGATTGCATTCACTGCATTCCTTGCAATTTTGCGGCTCTGTGTGATGTATGTTGGGCCTATCCTTATACAAAGTTTCGTCGATTACACAGCTGGTAAGAGGACCTCTCTGTACGAGGGATATTACCTCGTACTGATTCTCCTGGCTGCAAAATTTGTTGAGGTTTTAACCGTTCATCAATTTAACTTCAACTGTCAGAAACTTGGAATGCTCATTAGATCCACTCTCATCACTGCTTTGTACAAGAAGGGCCTGAGATTATCATGCTCTGCTCGTCAGGCTCATGGGGTTGGGCAGATTGTCAATTACATGGCTGTTGATGCTCAGCAACTATCTGATATGATGCTACAGCTACATTCCATATGGCTGATGCCACTGCAAGTCGGTGTTGCCTTGGTGCTTCTATATAATGCCCTTGGGGCTGCAGCAGCCACCGCTTTGATTGGAATCATTTGCGTCTTAGTGTTTGCAGTGTTTGGCACCAGGAGAAACAACAAGTTCCAGTACAATGTGATGATGAATCGTGATTCAAGAATGAAGGCAACAAACGAAATGCTCAACTACATGCGTGTGATCAAGTTCCAGGCTTGGGAAGATCACTTCAACAAAAGAATTCAATCCTTCCGGGAAGAAGAATACGGATGGCTTTCCAAATTTTTATACTCGATCTCTGGTAACATCATTGTGATGTGGTCTGCACCGATTCTCATATCAACGATCACATTCGGTACTGCATTATTGTTGAGAGTTCCGCTTGATGCGGGGACAGTATTCACCACAACATCCATATTCAAAATCTTACAAGAGCCTATTAGGACTTTCCCTCAATCCATGATATCACTTTCACAAGCAATGATATCTCTGGGGAGGTTGGATCGTTTTATGTTGAGTAAGGAATTGGTGGAGTCATCAGTTGAAAGGGCGGAGGGTTGTGAAGGTAGAACTGCTGTGGAGGTTAAAGATGGGATTTTTAGTTGGGATGACGAAGCTGAAGCCGGGGTTTTGAAAGATATCAACTTGAAGATCAAAAAAGGGGAGCTTACTGCCTTTGTTGGGACTGTGGGATCTGGAAAATCTTCTATTCTTGCTGCCATTCTCGGTGAGATGCACAAAATATCAGGAAAGGTACGGAATTTATGTACGCAATTTGTTTGATTTTTATATAAAAACATAATCACATATAGCCACAAGAAGCTTCATATTCGTGGGTTAGTTGTGTAGTTTCATGACGTTATTTACTTTTCTTTCCCTACCAGGTCAGGGTTTGTGGAACAACTGCCTACGTTGCTCAAACTTCTTGGATTCAAAATGGCACCATTCAAGAAAACATCTTGTTTGGTCTGCCAATGGACAGCCGGAAATATAAAGAAGTCATTAGGGTGTGTTGCTTGGAGACAGATTTGGAAATGATGGAGTATGGTGATCAAACTGAAATTGGAGAGCGTGGTATCAACCTTAGCGGAGGGCAGAAGCAGAGGATACAACTTGCTCGTGCAGTTTATCAGGATTCTGATATTTATCTTATGGATGATGTGTTTAGTGCAGTTGATGCACATACTGGATCTGATATATTCAAGGTGACCATATTAACTACTTGTTCTCAATTTCCAACTTTCCCAAGTGATTGACTCGCTTCCTCTCCTGAAAGGTCTTTCTTCCTTGAAATTGCTAAAAAATCTTAGCTTATGAATGCAGAATGCTTAAATTACAAAGATATGAATATTTTACAGGATAATATAAATTAGATATCACATCTTTTATAATCTAACTTGCTAGCTACATCAACATTTCTATCAAACAATCTGATAACACTATCTTCTTTGCAGGAATGCATTAGAGGAGCTCTTAAAGGCAAGACTATTTTACTTGTGACTCACCAAGTTGATTTTTTGCATAATGTTGATCTTATCTCAGTAAGTATATTATGTTATTTTCCGAGTCTCGATCAGGCACAACAAGCACCTATAATATTGCGTTCAGAAAATAATGGATTTATCAATGCAGGTGATGCGAGATGGAAAGATAGTACAATCGGGACTATATAAGGATCTACTAGAGTCTGGCATGGATTTTAAAGCACTAGTGGCAGCCCATGAAACCTCTATGGAGCTTGTAGAAGTTGATGCTGTTGTGTCTGGTGAAAGTTCGCCTAAACTGCCAAAATCTCCTTCAAGCACTGCGGAGGTGAATGGTGATAACAGACATCTGTATCAACCAAAGTCGAACAAAGGAACCTCAAAGCTTATCGAAGAAGAGGAAAGGGAAACTGGTAAAGTGGGTCTTCACGTGTATAAACAGTACTTGACTGAGGCTTTTGGATGGTGGGGTGTAATAGTAGCCCTGATTCTTTCCATAATATGGCAAGGATCTTTAATGGCTGCTGATTACTGGTTGGCGTATGAAACTTCAACAGATCGTGCTTCATCATTCAAACCTTCCCTTTTCATTTCTGTTTATGCAATTATTGCGGCTGTGTCAATCGTTCTATTAATAACAAGAGCCTTCTTCATTCCTCTCATGGGGCTGAAGACAGCCCAAATTTTCTTCAAGGGTATTCTTCGTAGCATTCTGCATGCACCCATGTCATTTTTTGATACCACGCCTTCAGGAAGAATTTTGAGTAGGGTAAGGATCGAAATAACTCACTGTAGCATATTTGAATTTCATTCGAGTATAGTTCTTAATTTGTTAAAACTCAGATGAGAAAAGGGAACAGGTTTATTAGCTGAAAGTGTTTAGATCAATGGAGGGGCATTTATTGTTTTTGTTGCTCGTCTTTTCTTCAGGCATCTACAGATCAGACAAACATCGACCTCTTTCTTCCCTTTGTTATGGGCATCACTATTGCCATGTACATCACAATGCTCAGCATCATCATTATCACATGTCAATATGCTTGGCCAACGGTATTCCTATTAATTCCTCTGGGTTGGCTCAACTTCTGGTACCGGGTATGAAATTTCACTTTATTTTTCAGCTGGCAAGAAGTAGGGGCAGAGACTTGCATCTCTCACTTACTGAAAGAACTATCTGACACCATTTGCAGAATATGATTACTTTCATTTGTTGAATTGCAGGGATATTTTCTTGCAACATCTCGAGAACTGACTCGTCTCGACTCAATTACTAAAGCACCTGTTATCCATCATTTTTCAGAAAGTATTGCAGGGGTTATGACAATTAGAGCTTTCAGGAAAAAGGATAGTTTCTGTCAGGAAAATGTTAGCCGAGTTAACGCCAATTTGCGAATGGACTTTCACAACAATGGATCAAATGAGTGGTTAGGTTTTCGACTTGAGCTGATTGGGAGCGTCATCCTATGCATATCTGCCATGTTCCTTATTTTGTTGCCCAGCAGTATTATAAGGCCAGGTATTACCAAACATCTTACGTCTTACTTATCGCCAATAATTTGAAGTCATGCTAATTGAACTCTGAATGAATGATGCAGAGAATGTTGGCTTATCTTTATCCTATGGATTGTCTCTGAATGCTGTGCTTTTCTGGGGCATATACATGAGTTGCTTTGTTGAAAATAGGATGGTCTCAGTTGAGAGGATTAAACAATTTACCAACATCCCATCAGAGGCAGCATGGGAAATAAAAGATCTCCTTCCTCCTGCAAACTGGCCTACGCAAGGCAATGTTGACCTCAAGGACTTGCAGGTAATTGAACTCTTTTGTTTCATCATCCCTTAGATGGTTAGATATACTGAGTGGACTGCATAGTGGATGAATCATTTATAGTACTAATGAACTCAGGATCTTTGTCTTTGGCCAACAGGTTAGGTATCGTCCAAACACTCCTCTAGTTCTTAAAGGTATAACTCTCAGCATCCGTGGCGGAGAGAAAATTGGAGTTGTTGGGCGTACAGGGAGTGGAAAGTCAACCTTGATTCAAGTTTTCTTTAGATTGGTCGAACCAACAGGAGGCAAAATAATTATAGATGGTATAGACATTTGCGTATTGGGTCTCCATGATCTCAGGTCTCGCTTTGGAATAATTCCTCAAGAGCCTGTTCTCTTTGAAGGAACCGTGAGAAGCAACATTGACCCTATTGGACAGTACACAGATGATGAGATATGGAAGGTATTGCATCCTGTTGCATTTCTCTTCCAGAATTGTTTGCTTTGCTTGAATAAATCTGAAAATATGTGTGCTTTTTTAGAGTCTTGACCGTTGCCAACTAAAAGACATAATGGTTGCAAAACCTGAGAAACTTGATGCTCCAGGTATTATAGTTGCTACGTGCCTTATATATTCAGTTTGTTTTTGATTCACCATCGACATAATCTTTGATGAAATGGGTTTCACTTTGACAGTGGTGGATAATGGAGACAACTGGAGTGTAGGGCAAAGGCAACTTCTCTGCTTAGGAAGAGTTATGCTAAAACGCAGCCGCTTGTTGTTCATGGATGAGGCAACTGCGTCAGTTGATTCTCAGACCGATGCCGTGATTCAGAAGATCATCCGAGAGGACTTTGCAGCTTGTACTATCATCAGCATTGCTCACAGAATACCCACAGTCATGGACTGCGACAGAGTTTTAGTTATAGATGCAGGTACCAATTGATTGCTTCTTCTTTGTTACTATGTAACATAACTGAAATCCTTGCACTGCTTATTCCTGCATGTTCATCCCATTTAATGACAGGTCGAGCTAAAGAATTTGATAAACCATCTCATTTGCTGGAAAGACCCACACTTTTTGGAGCATTGGTTCAGGAATACGCCAACCGTTCTGCTGGACTGTAACCATTCTGCTAATCCATGATAGGAAATTCACCAAGGTCGGCGAAAAAGAGAGAGGACACTTCTTTTGCCATCGTCGATCACTCTTTACGTTATAACTTTTATCATTGGCCAACATATGCTGTATAAAATATAGTTGGCAATTGAAACATAGGAAATATATAGTCAATGTCATTGACATCCTATTGCTATTGCAATCCCACGTAGATCATAGATCCCTCCTTCCTGGGTTTCTTAATCTTTCCAAGGAATAATTTGGGAGCATTAGTTTCCACTTCTTGTCATAGCTTATTAATTAGCCCTGAACTCTTTACTGTTTCCCATAATTTCATATTTAACATGATTAAAAAAATTAACTGTCATAAAAATTTATTTATAAATTAATTAATTGATCAATTTTTATAAAATAAAAAGGTTTATAAATTAAAATAAATAAATAATTTTTTATTTAATTAATTATTTAATTAAACTTTAAATTCTTCTATAAATTAAGATAATTTTTAATTATTTAAATTTATTTAATATCTTATCTTATAAGTTTAAGTTACACAAACACATCAAAATCTCTTGACTATACATTTTCAAAGGCGTTCCACCAGAAAGAAAAAATGGAAAATGTAAGGACTACTATTCCTTCCTTAACATGATACGACGCTGTTTTTGAGCCAAACATTTTTTCAAAAGTCAAAAGTCAAAACCGCTCGAAAGCCCTAATCACATCTTCCAATTTTCTCAGAAATTACTGCCGCTAGACTAGAGACACGAAGACACGACACCGTTTGAATCGAACATTTGTACTGTGTATCAAAACCCTTCAAAAACCCTAATCCCCTCTTCCGATATTCTCAGAGGAGTGACGACCGAGGACATCGCGAGAGTGTGAATTGTAACCAAACATGGGAGGATCAAGAAGGAAATACAAGAGATCGAAGCCTAAGGTAAGAGTTGGTCTTCCGAAGAAGAATCCAAATGTGTTCAAGCCAGCTTTCAATCTACCACCGAAGCTCCGATCCATAGCAGCCGTCGATGACTTGTCGAAGTGGGACGATAAAGCCAGCGTCATCAAAAACTACAAATCGTTTGGCTTCGTTTCAAACCCTAACTTGCTCGGCGTCCGAGCTCGCACTTCTCACATCATCGAGACCGATTCTCTCCAAGTCCCTCCTCCGCCTTCCGATGACGGTCCCCTCGACGAATTCGTACCCACTGATTCTGGGAGCGACCTCGAAGAAGATGGTTAGTGATTTTTTTCCTCTTTTATTCATCATGTACGCGAAAGTTTGAATCTTTATAGATTTGATGAAATGATGATTACTTACACCTCTCTTATGAAATGTTGTTTCATATGGAATTAAGAAATATGTAGAAAATTCGTATAATCTGTGAGCTCAGTTTGCACTTTGACTTAAAAGATAGGTTTTCTTAATGTTTCATGTAATGTTTGGTCTGTTTTCGAGCTATACAGATTTGAAAACAGCTATTGGGAAGAAGCGGAAAGATGGGGAAAGTGCACCTTTGCAACCATTGACCACAATGCAACGGTGTTATGTGGGTCGGTTGATTGAGAAATATGGAGATGACTACCAGGTTTGTTTTGGTAGTTGGATAAGGGGTTGTGTTTTGCTATGGCCGCGCTTGGGTTCTCCCAATTTATTACTCTGTTTTGCTTTTGCAGGCTATGTTCATGGATACAAAGCTTAATGCAATGCAGCATTCGGTTGCGACTCTTGAGAAATTATGCAAAAGATATCATATGCATAAAGACAAAAACCCTTTGATTTTACCAAGCTGAGAGTGAAAGTGCAATGCAATGTTATTCCATGGAATGCTGTTCTTGACTGCTGGAGGATAATTAGTTGGTATGCTTGCTTTTCGCTGTAAACTTTCCTATGTTCTCTGCTATAATTATGAATGGGAGCTTTAAAGAAGACATTACGAGAAAATAAATATCATCTACGATCGTGTCATCTTTAGAGAGGGATTGCAGTTTATTGTTTTTTGGTAGCCTAAACTAGACCTGACCACGGTTAATAAACCGCCGGTTACGGTTTATGAAAATCTATAAACCTTAACCGAACCGTCAGTT
>JANIMX020000289.1:383304-398673 GCA_024582655.2 Erythroxylum kunthianum | reverse complement strand
ATAAACGTTTTTTTACCAAAACGTGGGTAAAAACGAATGAACACACTTGCATGTGCCCAATTTAGAACTCCTCTCTTAATAATATATATTTTTATTTTATTCTTAAGACTATATTAATATCAATCTATCCAATTAATTTAAATAAACATGAATAATTGTATATAAACATTTAGCAAGTCTTTGGTAAACTAACTCTACATCTAATTCATCGAAAAACACAATGACCTAAATATAGTTTATTTTTTATATTTATTTTAAAAATTGTTTACTTTAATAAACAAAGAATGAAATCCCATAACAAGATAAATACGGCATGCTTAAAGAGACAAAAGTTGAAGAAACAGTAGGATAGTATTATTATGTTCCTATTTGATTATCCAAGTTTGGTGATATTCTGAATTAATAATTTAAGTAAATTATACTGTGTTTGATATTGTTTCGGATAACATCAGATTAAACTATTTTTTATTAAAAAAATATTTAATAAATTTAGTAGAAATTTAAATTCAAATGATATGAATTCTTATTTTATTTTTTGTAAGATTCATATGATAATAATTTTTTATTTGTTTTTGTCAAGATTTATAAGATAAACTTACATGAACTAGCTCATTATAATAATTGTAGTATCTCGTAAAAATTTCAATATACTCATACTGTATAATTAAGGGTATAATATTTAAACCAGGATGTGTGGGTTGTATTAATTAGTTAGGTAAATAGAGTAAAAATTATATAAAGTACAACATGCAATAGGAATTAGCTTTTGTCTTCGCAAATGATAGTGGTATGGACATTAAAATTGGAAATCTAGCTTTTAGCATACAAAATGTCCTTTCTATCATATTGCTAATCTCGTTATCACTCCTTCTTCCACACTAACATTTCTTTTATCTCGCAATAATCTCATAACTTTTAATTTATTGCACAAGTTCATAAATACATGTGATGCCATGCGAAACTCTCATAATATTTAGTTGGATTTCCTACCAATACTTCTATAATATATTCTTTCCCAATAAGCATAGATGTCCTACAAGACTCTTTCCACAAAATATCGTTCATGCTTTATGAAATATCCAACCATAGTTAAATCTATTACACTATCATTATCATCATCATCATCAGTGATATAACTATCACTTCTCAAAAGTAGTGTCATCTGTTAACATCTGATTTTAAGGATAGAATAGTCGCTGAGAGCATTAAATTGAAATAAGTAGTCGAATCGGATGTCAGTTGAACATTTCAGAGTAATAGCCGATAGAAAGGAAACAACGGCTAACGATATAAGATTTGGCAGCCGATTGCAAAGAAATATTGACTGATCACAAATGGATAAGTTGAAATTCCTGATAATACACTCGGATAATTGTTTGAAGAAACGTGAAGGAGGACGTCAATATCTTAGTTGTTGCATAGAACGGTTGTTTTTTAAGATAAAATAAACAACGAGATATCCTGAAAATCTCCTAGAGTTTTAAGTTTTGTAAAACTGTTGCACGTATCAGATAGTTACCTGTATGGATGTGATATTTGAATGTAAACTAAACTGTAGCGTATAAATACCAAGTGTAAATACAATGAGAGACTCTCTCATCATTCATACAATCAAATTATATTTCTTCAATTACTTTAGCTTTTTACCTTTCTTAGTTAATTTAGTTCTCAATCGCCTTTCACACTAGACGCTCTTTGGAGTAATTTGGGAACCCACATGTTAGGAGACAAAATCTCTCTCCTAATTCTATCGATTGATTTGGGAATCAGTGTTATCAACCTTAGCCAATACTACAACTGATCTGCAGTTTTTAGCGATAACCCCATCAACCTGCATTAAAAAGTAAGCAAAAAATATCAATATTAAATTTATCACTTATTAAATATAGTTTCATCACCTTATATTAAAAAAATTGAATAATCAATCACTTCCTCAATATATCAACATAACATAACGTATCAGGAAATAAAAGCGTTAATAGGTTTTCTCAACTTAACAATTCAAAATAATTCAAATAATAAAAATACAGAAATCCACTAATAAATCATATTAAACTATCTAACTAAGCCTTTCTTCTATCAGCGCGCATCAATATGAATATTTTTCTTCAATCTTGCCTTATGATTTTTTCTAGAGCCTTATTATACACTTTAGTAGAAATATCATTCATTATCTCCAATACATTCATACATGCTTATATCGAGTATGAATCTGAAACTCCACTTGTAGCTTGATTACTCTGAGATTTATATTTTATGCTTTGTCAAAATCTCTTTCAATTTTAACATTAAGGGAAGAAGTCAATTTTTCCAAACATACATCCAGTTTTTCTAATTTTGATTATTTTTTAACATGAATATAACCAAGAGGAAAATCATCAGTAGTCTTTTTCCTTTAGAACTATCTATGCTAGATTTTTCACCCTCAGATACATGAACACCTTTATTGAGAAATTTTTCCTCGTTTTGACGTTCTTCATCTGAATTTGGTGGCAATTGTGTCGAATCATGGTGAAGATGCCTAGTAGCAGTTGATTTACTAAAAACTAGCCCTAGAAGTTCATAATTCTTACAACCATTTTTTAATGACTTGAAGTTCTTGCACTTCTGCATATTAACATATATTATGAATTAGTTCCTGTCATTTAATAAATTATACATGAAATAACTATTAAAATAAAGTATTCAACTAATTTAAATAGTACCTTATTAAACATTTGCCAAATATCTTCTGTAGCAAAAACAATATTTGAATTTGTATCATAGGAAACACATGTATGCTCTAGTAATTCAGAAAATTGACGATGTTTTTGACGAATTCAGTTGTATTTTTCTTTCAATTTTTCAGAACCATATCTTTCTCCAGTTGCTAAAAAGAGCTCTTCATTCATTTCTTGTCAATCCACTGGTTTAAAGTTAGGTAATCCATTTGGATCTTTTTTAACTCTTTCATACAAGATTCTCAAAAATGCAATTTCATTAAAATCAGACCATTCTCTTACATCATCACAATCACCACTCTTTCCTCTCATCTAAATACTAATTATAAATCAATATATAATAAAAAAATACAACAATTAAATAGCATATTATTTAATAGTAATTATATCATTATATATCACTATTATTTCTTTATGTAATGCCTTAATGAGCTACTATTAAGTCTAGTAAAAATAAACCACACATAAATATAAAATCACTACTAACTAACTATAAACTATTCAATAAAACTAAATATAAAAGTGTTGCTAATGGCTATTATTTTACTGCAGGAACCATCTCGTTCCAACAAAAAGGATCCCAGACTAGAAATAAGTATAAATACAAAATATATCTAATAAAGATACTTTGAATTTTCCATGGCTAGTTGATCTTGGAGCTTATACAGTAAAGATGTTAAGAGACATGGAACAACAATTTACAAAGAATTATTTTCTTTTATAATGGCTTCTCACAATTACTGCAGGTAAAAACTTATGGAATTTGTCAAAACATCAACTTTAAACTATTTTCATTAACAGATAGAATAATTATTGCAAAATAGATTTTTGTCGACAAACATTTTACAAGCACAACGACAAAATATGCGTCGTTAAATTTATTGACGACGAAAAAAATATTCGTCGTCTTTTCGTCGTGTATGAAGTCGTCAGTACCTAATGGACGACGAATACTGATTTCGTCGTGAGATTTTATACGACGACGATTATTTTAGTCGTTAAAGTTTACTTGTAATTAACTTCCAATACAAATTAACGACGACTATTCGTAGGCTCTTTAATAACAAATAATGATATTTAATATTAATTTTCTATTTGTAATTTTTGTATTCATAGTATTAAATAGTATTTTTATTTTATATAAGAATGTAACAAAAAATATTGCCACAATTAGAAAAATATTATATTACTCATTGAAACCCGCCATAATAGTTACATAATTCTATTTGATCAAATCTCACCAATATATATTTAAAGAGCTTTCAATTGGTGTAGTGTTCAACAAGTAAAGGAGTTTCTTTTATAACAAAAGAAAACTCTCACACTTTCTCTTCTTTTCAACGTAGGATAACTTGCCAATTTTAGCTTACAATAAAAATAAGAACGAATTTTCGTCGTCTTTTATTAACTTTTATTTTGCTGACGAATGATATTCGTCGTTTATTTATTATTTATTTTTTTATTTTTTTTACTGGACGAATACATAATTTCGTAGTAACTTGTATTTACCGTTAACATCCAGACGAGGCCGGTATGATTATTTTCCAGATACAGAAAGCCTGTGCATTGTTTTATATGTTCTAGGAACAGTATTTAGTGATGTTTGAACCCTATTTCTTGTACTCCAAGAAAAGGAAGAACAAGGTAGTGAGAGCCCTCCAATTAAGAAAAGATGTTTTGGAAAAAAAATCCAGTTATAGTGATTGATAGTGACAGTGTTTCATTGCCTGTTTATCTTAGTTGTCAATACCTTTGAAGCAAGAGTGTGCTACAGCTAGACAAAAGTTTAGAACAACAAGTTGGACAGAAATCCGAGCAAAAAGTATCCAGTCAAAAGCGTGATTGTAATTTATACCAGGCTGCTTGTCTGATTTCTTTAGAAAATTGTCATCATGTCTATTCAAATTGAAATTCACATGACATGTTCCTGATATTGTTTTCAACTCAATAGGATCAGTTTCATTTGTTTCAGATTTTTGGATAGAGAGTGAAACGTAATGTTGTCAAATTTCATAACAAGCTTTTCTAAATTGCAATAATTTAGGCAGATTAAACCCAATATTAAATTTCGTTAGGAGATTAAACCCGATATCGAGTTTAATCTAAACTCGAGATCGGATTTTGTTAAGGGATGAAATGATGAATCCTATTGGGAGATTAAACTCGATATCGAGTTTAATTTCTCAATGATATAGGAGACGTTATCACTCAATTTTTTATTAAAAATATTTTAGATATTTTATATAAAAATTAGATATAAGTGTAATAAATTTGTTTGAGTGATTGTAAATATTTTTTTACTAAAAAATGGATAAAAATGAATAAATATCTTTACACGTGATTAATTATTAACTCGTCCTTGTTAATTAAACTCATGGACTATCTTGTTAATAGGAACAAAAGAAACAGGAAAGAGATAGCTGGCCAAATCTTAGCCACATGTTCTTCGGTTCAATTTTAAATGATGATGATCATATATTATATTCTGAATATAATTTTAAAATTAAAGAATGTTCTCGATTCAACCCACTTGTTAGTTATGATGACTCCCTACTATTCTAAATTGGCAACAAAAGCCTTTGAACCTTGACTTTTTTGGGACTTGCCTACACCTTTCACGAGTTTTAATGGTCTAATGACTCGGTCCAGCAACATTCATCAACTCGAAGAAAAGACACGCCGCCGCCTCTTTGCTTCAAAGAATGGTCGCCAAGTGGACGAACGCGCCATCCTCCTTCCTTTTGTTCTCGGGTTGCCTTGCCTACAGTTCACACGTTTTAAATCCTCATGGAATCTCACTTTATTCACCGTCCGACCCGGGTTTGACTCTTCCATCACCATTGATTACGTATGACAACTGGAAATCTCAAGGATGTTGACCCCACCATTTGGAAGTTCTTAAGTCATCGGTCTCATTCGTCACAATCAACAGCCAGGTGGCTATCAGTGAGAAGGCCACTACGTTAACCTAAAAGAGACCAAGTCATTAACCACCAATTTTCCGCGTCTATATAAACCCCAGGGCACCCCTCTCTGAAAGCACATCAACACACAACCCCAAGGAGGCTTACAGAGGCAGAGCGAGCGAGAGAAAGCGAGTGCCCAGAAACTGAAGAGGATCGGTCGTCTGCTGTCGGATTCCATTTTCCACAGGGACAAACCTTCCAATTTGTTTGAAGCTCTCTCTTTTCTCGTAGAAAGACCACATATAGTGATCAAAATGGCTCGCTCTTTCTCAAACGCAAAGCTTCTTTCTGGAATGATCACCAAGGCAATCAACGGACGCGGATTCGCTGCTTCCTCTGCTCCGTCGCAAGGAGCGGCGTCCGTCGGAGGAACTGCTACTAGAAACACCGGGATGTTGAAGAAAACAGGAGAAGAGACCGCGAAGGTGTCGTGGGTTCCGGATCCTCGTACCGGATGCTACCGGCCCGAGAATGTTGCCGAGGAGATTGATGCAGCCGAATTAAGAGCCATGCTCTTGAAGAAACACTAGACCAAAACATATATCGGTTACGTCGAAGAATTTTTATTCAATCCATGTACGACCTCCGCAACCAAGAACATCAAAAGGGGTTGCTCAATATGTACGGGTCGCATGGGGCTTTCGCTATTTCAAATATTTACACATCTTGATATGATTGTTGTAGCTCCTCTGTCTTGAATAAAAGGAAAAAGTTTAGATAATTTTTTTGCATCACCATAGTTGTTCATCTCATCGTCTTCAAGATAAAGGTGAAAATCATAGTACCGGATTTTCAGTAGACAGTTTTTAATTTCCCATCAATGGATGATATGATACGATGATCTAAATGAATTTGAAATCAGATTCTGTAAACTACAATTAATTAAGTGGAGGGGTAAATAATTGTAAAAGGATTTCATTCCCAGATCCCACTGTACGCCTGCTTTATCAGAACTTGTCACTGCATTATTAGGCACACAAATTAACAAAGAGAATGAATATCTATGAATATGGCATATTTCGGTAAGCCATCAAAACCAAACTACATTAAATAATTAGGTGGAATAGAAAAGTTTATCTTACTTTAGGTAGTATATAGACGTGTGATGCATATCTACAAAAGAGAAATCGAGTAATTAGAACCTTGATACCAAAACTTTGGTTTTTTGAGTTAGTTAAAACGTAGCCTGACACTTGCTTTGATGGGTCATCTAAAATGCATGCATACAGGCAAAGAGCGCAGAAATTAGATTGAATGGGACTAACTCCTTTTTAACACCTAAAACGAAACCCACATCATCTAGTGAACAAGGCTGCTATCTGCTTCTCCATGTTAAACCCAACGGCAGGACAGATAGCTGCTGTGCAGCTCCAAAAGAAACTGACAACAATTACCCGCTGCAAGCTTGGAAGGAACTGCTAAACAGAAAGTCCCTTTATTACGGTAAAACAGGTTTCTCCAGAAATCAATTTTGTGCCTCATGGTTTAGCTATTTCAGACGACAGCTTCACAGAGGTTTCTCCAGAAATCAATTTTGCACCTCATAGCTATTTCAGAAGACAGCTTCATAGAAGGATCTATCTTCTTCCTTTTTCCCCCCTTTCCAATACCCTTTTGGAAGCAAGTCTCATATATCTAATATCCACCCTAAGACAAATATCAGAAAACAGAAGTGCAAGTATTTAGGCTTCAATTCCATTCAGCTGGCTGCAATCATCTATATTCCAATCTAGCACTCAGATGGAGAGGAAAACAAACACAGAAAATGTCTTCCCTCTAATCCAGTTTCACTCGGTTGACCTAAAAGTTATAAATCAAGAATCTAATTGATGATCCTCACGACAACAAATGGCTCTATTGACGCCAGTTTGTTGGCTTTTGAGTTAGTAGTGACACCACAAAAGTAATAAGATATTGTCTTAGACCAATAGGACTTGTTATTAACCTATAGAACAAGAACAAATATAGGTGAACCAACACGCACAAATTTGTTAGACAAGTGCACCAAAAAAAAAAAAGACGAATAGGAAATTATAAAACAGCCCTTCCAGATACATAATCACATTAACGAGAGATGCACTTCTTTAGCTATTCAATACCAATTTTAGGGCCTGTTGAGATGAGCTGATAGCTGGTTGTGAAAAGCTACCTTTATTAACTTATTGAATCAGGAGCTGTTTGAGGGTTGAACAACTATCAGTAACTATTTGAAGTCCTTTACCAAACAGTTGTTAGTTGAATCAGGAGCTGTTTGAGACTATCAACTACTCCCAAACGCTCAACCAAACAACCTCTTAATCAGTGTTCCATGATGCAACTAATCAAACTCTCAACTTATTTACAAAACCTATTTCCATTAATTTAAATGAAACACACAGATTGTTGTTAAATGTCTCTGAGGATCTCTATCTCTCTATGCAAATATTGCTTAAACTTTTAAGTGGTTTCTACCTACTGTTTTTTTTTAATTGTTATAGATAATTTGTGAATTTATTGACATAAAAGATAGTATACAAATAGAGCTCTAGATACGCAGCACCTTACAACTAAGCCACAAGTAGAACTCAGTTACATAACACATGCCTCAACAAGTGGTATTAGAAAATCAAACAGTAGCATGTAACTTCACCAATGTTCGAAGTGGTTTCTTACTGAAGCATATCTGGAGTTACTTTGTAGAGTTGAAGAGATCATAAAACTTTTCAGATAATGATGGTTCAGCCCCCAGTTTGGTTATTGCCTCTTCAAAGTAATGTCTAGTAAAATGAGTTGACATCCATTTCGACTGCTGTGCAGTCAGAATCTAGCCATTCTGCTCTTGCTTTTAGCAATTTTTATGCAACAAAGATCCTAATGGCTATTCAAAGCTTAATCCAGCAACAACATTAGTTTGTAAATAGTCCAGCAGTACAGATCAATCAGGCATGCTGTTATAACAGCTACATCTGAATGAAATCAAGTGATCAAAACAATCAGATATTGCATTTTAAATTGCATAGGAAATTCGTTTTAAGCCCATTTTTGTACTCTGCACAATTATCTGCAGCACATACCACAACACACACACACAAATTGATCTGATTTCCAGCTATTCCATGCTCAATCACAGAGTTATTTTCAAATCAAACACCCACCAGAATTCTAGTTCAAGAACAAGGATTGCTAAAGAACCAAGAATTATGATTAATTCATATCTACCAAACCAAACACAACTCCGTAAATGTTCACAATCGCTGTATTCATATTTTTGTCAAAAATAATCTCTTTATTCGACAATAGATTCCACAACACATACAGCAATGAAAGGGCCTTAAAAGAACCACAATAATGAATAGAATCCGTATGCAGAAGAAACAAGAGGATTGGTTCTAAGACTGCTTACTTTCCTTCCATTATCACAATCCAATCCACAACCGCACTGAGGACAAACGTAGAAATTATCTATCGGAAAATTCGCCGACGCAATCCCTACCGAGAACTGAAGCTCATCTCCATCTCTAACAACCTCCACAATATTCAACCAGAGAAACAGAACCTTCACGCTCACTCCACTCAATTCACTAAGCCTGCTATCGCTTATAACTCCGCTAATAGTGGGTTTGTACTTCAACTGATAACCACCTTCCAGCGAGAAACTACACGTAACGTTCAAATACGCGTGAAATTTTCCGGTTTTAGCATCGTGATCGTAACCAGTCACTCCCTTCGGGAGAATGCCGATGGGAAAGTTGTAGCCGGCGATGATCTCGTAGGCCGTTTGTGCGTCGCCGTTGGGAGATGACGTGGCGGACGGTGATAATAGGAGGATGAGGAGGATGGGGAAAATCGCAGAGATGGACATCGTTGTGAGTGAGTGAGTGAGTCAGTCGGTGAATGTTGTTACGAAGAAGGACGTGAAGTATAGAAAGAAAAAAGTCAATTGTTTACTGGGAAAGAAGATGGTTGGCCACCTCACCACCTAAAGAGCAAGAGAAAACGACAGCGTCACACAAACTTAGACCTCGCTCACGCTGCCACGACGACGTTCGTTATTCACCTTGCTACGTGGTAGTTTCAAGGATTGAGCACGTTAACTTACAGAGAAAGTGCTGTAAAAGCTTTAAGTCAAAAGTAGTTAGATATTAGTCCTTTACGTCAAAAGTAGAGATATATTAAAAAACTTAGATATTCAACCATTCATTCAATTAGAACTCAAGAACAGTAATTATGAATTGCAACGGAGACTACAATGCAGTAACCAGAAATAAGTGAATAACGTCCAAAGACCCATAAAATCATCTCTTCTACTTGGTCAAATGCAATGAGGGGACATTGACACTGAATTGCAAAATGTGCCTAATTGATTCTACTTAAGAAGAAGACGCGTGACCATTAAGCTTAAGCTTCTCCAGTTCATCACCGTTGCAGTCAAAGCCACACCCACAAGTGGGGCATTCGTCAAAATTACTCACAGGAAAATCGGCAGAGGCAATTCCAACAGAGAATTCGAGCTCATCGTCATCACGAGTCACCTGAACAATGTTAAGCCAAAAGAAGAACACCTTCACTTGAACACCGCTCAAGCTCGAGAGCTTGTCTTTGGTTATAACACCAGTGACAGTGGTCTTGTACTTGAGCTCGTAGGAATCGATCTTGAAAGTGCAAGTGCTGTTGAGGTAAACAGAGAACTTACCAGTGGAATTGTTCAGTTCGTAGCCTGTTACTCCCTTGGGGAGGATACCGATGGGGAAGTCGTATTCTTCAAGAACTTCGTAAACTGTTTTTGTCTCATGCCCAGAGATTGTTTGGAATGAGACAGTCAGAAAGAGGAAGATTGCACAAAGAAAGGCCATTGAGCAGATGGGTGTCCAGTGCATGCTGGTTAGGAAACGCTTTTCAACAGTCTTATGCTTACTTTTCTTTCCAAGTCCATACTTGGGAATGGTAGATCTGACAGGTCGTTGCAATTCCATGTGATCTGGAGATTGAAGTAAACAACATTAAATATATGTAAGCGAATGTGGATGGAATATGCCCTTCATAAGAAATGTTTATAAAGCCCTTATCTAACTAAAGCGAATATAATGGTGACATATACTGGACTGGTTGCTAACCTAAGTCATCTGGTTCAGATTCCTTGGTAGCTATTTCCCTTGTAATTTCTCCTGCTAGAGAAGAGCATGGCCTTTTTGTTTTTTTTTGTGTTTCCTTGGTTGCTCTTAGGGAGTCGCGAGAGGCCTTTCATTTACACCCTTAACTATTTCAGTCAATAAACTCAGAATAGCCTTGCTCAGCAATGAACAAGCCCATATGCAACTAGACGCATAAAATAAAGTACAATAAAGCAGCATAACTAATTAATGTAGCTTTAAAAGATTGATCTGACTGTATGGGAATGACAAAAAGGCAATATGCAAATTTTACGTCAGCTGATACAATCACAAGACAAACATTGTAAGCGAACACAAGATGTAAAAAGAGGTAAGCAAAAGAACAAGGGTTGTGTACATCTCTCTATCAAATCAATTGACATCCTTAAGTCTTTTGATTAAAGCATCCAATGATTTTTTCTTTGGGTTTTGCCTGGCTCCCCTGCTACCAAAAGTCCCAAAAAGACGATCAGTAGAATCTTTCAACTTCTCTGATATTGTCACCACTTTCCTATAATCCAAAGCATTGTAACTCCTCTCCCTGATGACAGGATTCAAGAAATTCTCTGGATGATTACTCAAAAGCAAATTAATCAATTGCCTAGCTTCGACAAGTGCTGATTTCAACTGACCTACTTCCTCTTCAGAAAACAAGGGAGATTGATTATCTGCAAAAGATTCCAGTAAACGAATATCTACGTCAATCCCCATGACAGCATTGACATTAAACCTCTTAACCGAGTCCGAAAGTAAAGCCCCTACAATTTTCTCTGATATGTGAGAAAGAACATCTTGTAAAACCCTTTTAAGGACCTCAGTTGGCAAAATCTGTTGAGCAGTAGAAACTAAAGTTTCTAGATATATTATAACTTCATTCACGTATTCATTACCACTCTCTATATGCTCGTCAGCCATCCAATTCACATTCTCAATTAATGTCATGAAGCCATCAACCTTCTCTTTAAGCAAACCAGATAACATCTCTTCAGCTGCATCACGAGCATTGGTTAATGGAAACTGCCTCCTACCCCTCTCTATTGTTCGCAAGGGTACACCTGAAAGCTGAGCAGCATGACGAAAGAAGAAATCACAAGCTCGCTCCATCACAGCCATATTTGCTGCGACCTGCATAGCCTGTGAAACCCCGTGGACTGAAGTATTAATAATCTTCAGCAAAGCTCCATCTAAAACATCACTCAAAAGCCTGTCCAAATATTTCTTAACAACATCAAAGAATTCAAGTTGCCCACCATATGACATATAACTAACAGAATCCTCAATAAAAGATCGTACAATTCGACAGCAATCAGGCACCGTGGAAGAAAATGGCGCAACATAAGGAAAAGCTGGTACAATATCAGATATTTGTAACTGAAAAGAAAGAACATTCATCGAATACTCGTATTCTTTCTTCATCAACATCTGCTCAAACTTATCGGCAGCGAGCGCCTCTGCAGTTTGCTTACGACAATCAGACAGTAGTAGCTCATGGTATTTATCCCTATGCTTGCCTAAAACATCTAACAAAGCATCCACAGGGTACCCGTATCTACGCAGTGTAACCCCAAGCAAGCTCACATAGTCCTTTATCAGTAAAAGATGATTTGCTGTTTGCATTCTAGAAAACTGATCTTCTAACACTGAACACATCTTACTAACTGCAGTCTCCCACAAATTCTCCACTTCTAATCTCGAAATTAAACCCCCTCCAGTCCTCAAAATTCGATCTTCCACTATTAAAAATCCAGCAATTTGTGCAAAAAATGTTTGATGAGACTCAAGAAACGGAGTCATAGACGAGACCTGAAAATCAGAAGTTAACTGAAGCTTTCTGTTCTCGAAATAATACTGCTTAAACCGATCTTCAAGCCCTAATGTTTGGTGTACATGGTAAGCTCTATACAAGGGAGTTAAATCAAATCCTAACAATCCACTACCGACGTTAGCATAACCGTCCTTACCGTCATCTACGATCCCGCCATCAAATCCATCCTCATCGTCTTCCTCTTGCAACGCGTAGACGCAGTCTCGCAAACTGAGTCGGCTCTGTTCTTCGGCTTGTCTCTGTTTGACTCTAAGATCCTCTTCTCGTTGCCTCGCAGCCGAGGCTTGACCGATCGCGACTTGACCTAAATTACGACTCACGATTCGGATCTCCACAAGCCAATCCCCAAACTCCTTGCTCACTTTCCTCTCTATATAAGATCGAATCTCCGGAATCTTCTTCTCTAACATTGTCTTCAATGTAGACGATGGCGTTTTATCAAAGAAGTCTCTCTCGAGAGCGTCCGCGCACTTCAAAGCCATGTAGAAGTTTCCACTGGACAAATGACCGTTCGCTCTCGAACAAAGCTCTATGAGCTTAATACAAGTGGCGACTTGGGACAGCGCCAAGTGAGTGTTCTGAGATACGGTTTGTGCTTCAAGATAGGCGTCGAGTGAGGCCAGGAGGGGTCCAGCAACGGACTGGAGCTTCAAGTCGGATTCCGAGAGAGCGGATTTGAGAGAATCGACGTCGGATAGAAGAGATCGAAGGTCGTCTACGGCGAGAATGAAGTCCTGATAGTGAGCTTTGCAGACTTCTTCGATTTCTGACTCTTTGGAGCGAGCGAAATGGCGGAGGTTGTGGAGGAGCGTCTCAGGGCGACCGGCAGCGAAGGCCTTGCGGATGAATGGTCCGAGGTCTTCGCCATCGCAGATGGCTGTGGAGAGGAGGAACTGCTCTTGCTTTTCAGCGGAGTTATCAAGCTCTCCGTTGACCGGAGCCACTTTCCGTCGAACCTTCGTGGAATGCATTGTTTGGTCTGTCCAAACCGTTACAGAAGGATGAAGGAAGGGAGTGGTTAATTTGGACAGCTAGATGAAGAAGGTTTGACTAACTTGACAGGCGCGGCAAATAAGGAGGGTATCTTTGTAATTTCCCCCTAACAAACGAATGTTACCTGACTATTGGAAAGAAGGACGGTGTGGTGCCTTAGTTGGACATGTCTGAGAGAAATCGTATGTATCTGGATTTTTTTTCTTGAAATTTATAGCACAGAACTAAAGATATATCACTTTAATTAATGCAATATAATAAATTATATGCTCTACCAACGCCCTATTCCTTCTTAAATTTGTGGTTGAATATTCAACCAAAAAATTAGATCTAAAATAAAAATAAATAGAACTTTAGATATGCGAATGTTGATAAGGATTCATTTAATTAAAAAGAGAGGAATATTTACATAGTTAAAATTATTTTAAAATATAATAATTAAATATTATGTTAATAATCGATAAGGTTATTTTTTTATAATTAAAATGTTATATATTCGAGTAAAAAAATAACTCTTTTTTATAAAAAAAATTATTAATTTGACAAATTTTAAAAGAGAATAAAATAATGTTATTTTAACTCACTTCTTTTTCTTTCTTAATTAAAATACTTTAATAAATATGAATTATTTTAAATTATTTATAATATTAGTGAAAAGATGTTGCAAGTTCTTTATCCATTTAATTAAACACAGAAACGACACAGATCCATCCTGTCAATGGACGTTGAACCAACTCCACCGGTGTACAGTACGCTACCCCGGACACGTCATCCTCGCACATAATAGTTATCAGAACCATTTCACCCTTTCAACAAAACCCAAGTTTCATTGAGTAGGACTCTAAATACATATTATACACACGAAGCGATGGGAGTTTTTTTAATCTGCTTTCTGGTCATTTTCTAACAAGATCTGTACGACGTCCAGAGTAAAACGGAGACGTGAAGAAGATGAAGAAAACGACAGCGTAGAATAATAATAAGAGAAGATACGAGAATGCGCCGTATCTGTAGCAAGATCAGTACGACGTCCAAAGTAACATGATTCCATTCTACACTAGGTCAATATTTCTTGGATTTGTTATATTAAGTTTTGTATGTTTGAGCTGATAGATGGTAGCTGTTAGCTGATAACTGATAGCTAATTATGAAAAGTTACTTTTAATAACTTATTAAATTAGGAGCTCTTTGGGACTTGAACAGCTATCGGGAGCTGTTTGATGTCCTTTATCAAACGGCTGATAGTTGAATTAGGAGTTGTTTGGGGCTGTCAGTTCCTCCCAAACGCTAAAACAAACAGGCTATAAGAATTACTTTATAAAGATAAGTTTTATGAAGTGTCATTATGAACATACCTTGTTTATAAAGTATAACAAAAATTTAAAATCTTAATTGTTTGCTTTTATATTAATGATTTCATATACATAGAAAATGACAACTTGTAAAGCCTCAAATTATATCTTGGGAGAATTGCATGTTTTAATATGGATTAAGTGTTAATTGCAGTATAAAGTGGAATTGGATTAAGATTGAATTTTTAAAAAATTATGAAATTGAATTAGGAATCAGTACAAGTGAATTGGAAAATTGAAGGATTAACATTGTGAAATTGAAGTTTAGTAAATTCCATTGAAATTGAAAATTTTCATGTACAAATTGGATTAGGAAAAATTGACATATAGACTTATTAAATATGTGCACATAATTAGAAATTCTTAATATAAGAATGACTGCAA
>JANIMX020000289.1:269915-285899 GCA_024582655.2 Erythroxylum kunthianum | reverse complement strand
GGGGCCCAAAGCGGACAATATCTGTAAGGCGGGTAATGTGGTCTAAAAGATTTGATATGTACTATCCATACCAATTAAGTGCACTTACCTTTTCGGAACACATTCTGTAAGAACTCTAAAGTTAAGCGTGCTTGACTTAGAGCAATTTGGGATGAGTGACCTCCTAGGAAATTTTTTGAGGAGAGCATGCGAGTGGGAAGGTCTAGTATTGGTTTGTAGAGATCGTCAAATCTGGGTTGTTACATATAGTCTATTTCGAGTATATTTTTCATTATAATCCGTTGAAGGAGAGCATTCTAAAACACATTCAGAAACCACTTGTAATAAAACAGCTCGCAACAGTTTTCTATACATTCTTATGTGTGTAAACTAATAGCAACGATCGAATTTGGATGAAATCGTATATAAATAATTGAGATTTTTTTACAATCTCGGAACAATATTAAAACTATCAAGCAACTCAAAAATTATCATGTCCATTCAAAGAGGAATTAATGTGAGGATTGTTCTTGTCATAAGCGTAGCGTTCTTGTCCTGTGCAGAAGAGAGTGAGACTCACTACCAAATCAATGGCGGAGACCGTCGTGGTCTTGGCGAGACTCCTGGTTTTACAGTTAAGGTTTTTGATGTTACAAGCCATGGTGCCGCAGGAGATGATAAGACTGATAATACAATGGTGAGCTGCATTGTGTACAAATCATTTGGATATCAATAATATAGATCAATGTATTGTGTACATAAACTTCTCTAAAAAATGATCGAAAAATAATTTATCGAGTTATGCATAGGATCTATGTAGAAATATGTACTTCCCATTTCTATATTTCTATTAGCTCTTACAAAAGATCAAATTTATTTTAATGAAAAAGAATTAGCAGGATTTTGCATAAACATAGGATCTTATGGCTTAACATATGCAGGCATTCATGCAAACGTGGGTTAAGGCATGCAAAAACAGTAGTGAACAGGCAAAGTTTCTTGTCCCAGAAGGAAGTTTTGTGACTGCACCAGTGGTGTTTCAAGGGCCTTGCCTACATCATATGATTGTTGAAGTTAAAGGAACTATAAAAGCAACCACTGATCTAAGCGAATATAGTGAAGATAGCTGGTTCTTATTTGATAATATTAATGGCTTGACTCTGACTGGTGGAGGAACTTTCGATGGGCAAGGAGAGGCCGTTTGGAAATACAATGACTGTAGGAAGAACAAAAACTGTGTCCGACTTCCTAGTGTAAGTACCAGGATAAACATTCATTCCTCCTAAACTTCAGAACTTACTCAAATGATTTTTGATGGTTACTTTGATATTGGTGCAGTCAATCAAGTTCCAGAAGGTGAATAACTCAATAATAGATGGGATCAATTCCCTGAACAGCAAATATTTCCACATGCACGTTACATCCTGCAGCAACTATACAGCCATCAACCTTAACATAACTGCTCCTGCGAATAGCCCCAACACTGACGGGATGCACATCAGTGATACTACTGATGTTAAGGTTTCTGATTGCAAAATCCAAACTGGAGACGATTGCATTTCAATCGGACAAGGAGTAACTAATGCTTACATCTCCAATATCTTATGTGGTCCTGGACATGGCATAAGGTGGTACTTGACTCTTCTGTTGTGATTCGGACACCTCTTATTTGTAGATTAGAGTTCTCATTTTCTTTTCTCTATGAACCTTGTTTTTGGAACAGCGTTGGCAGCCTTGGCAAATATCCAGATGAAAAGGATGTGAACAGAATTTTTGTGACTAATTGTTCATTATCTAACACCACCAATGGTGCAAGGATCAAAACATGGGCTGCTTCTCCACCAAGCAAAGCCTCAAACATCACTTTTCAAGACATTACAATGGAATCTGTAAAAAATCCTATTATCATCGATCAGAAGTATGGCTCTCGCAAAAGCAACAAGGTACCAATGTTTACTACGAAATAGGATAAGAAGTTACATTGATTAGGATTAAATGTTTGGTTTATTTAAGACTTGTATTGTTGCAGCCATCAAACGTAGAGGTAACTGACTTGCACTTCAAGAACATCAAAGGAACCACTGTTTCGAACGTAGCAGTCAGTTTTTCATGCAGCTCGTCATTCCCTTGCAAAGAAATTGAACTATTTGATATTGATTTGACCTTAAATATCCCTCGAGCCAAGAATTCATCTATAGTATCTGAGTGTTTGAATGCAGAAATTAAATCTGGGGGAACCCAGAATCCATCACCTTGTCAATGATCACACACAGGATCAAATGTCACCAATTTGAGCAAGACATTCTAAGAAAAGAAGTGAAGGCTGGTAGGAATCATTTCTGAAAGAAGTTGGAAGTTTTTCTCTAGTGAGTTGTAAGAAGATGCTTGGAATTGGAAGCATTGTGTCATCCTTCTGGATCTACTTGAACCCCCATCTTATCTCTTCTAGTTCTTATGGTCTAAAAAAGATACATGACCATTAACAGTACAGAAAGAAACTCCACTTGTGACCTCTATTGTAAGGACTTGAGTCTTGACTGATCCTTTTAAGATTGAAATATTTCCAGTTAAACATATATGCATCCAACCTGGATTATTGTATCTATTAATGTTGCACTATATGTTTCATAGTTATGAAACTTCACGCCCACATGGGAATGCTTACAATGACCTTACAGTGTCTTGGAGAATGTCCAGATTATGTTCCTGACAAAACTTATTGTCTTCGCATTCTTGCAGACAAGTTATTTAACCTTATCAAATTGGAAGTAATCTAACGAGCCGTCAAACTTTGGCATTTGTTTCGTTCCTCTTCTTTGTTTTTCTTTCCCTACAATTCTTTACGTTTGAAATGCATTAATTCAAGTTTTGACGTGAAGACATAAATTACATCTGTTTTTATATGTCGCTGAATTCTATGCTTGGAACGTTATCGAAAAGAACGGAAATCATTAACTGAGGATCGTGCAATAAGGACAACTCTCCTGTGTAGTTGTCGTGTGAAGCGGCGGAGGGTTGAAGAGAACAGAGCTTTCCGGTCCAATTTAAGTTGGCGGATGTTTCCAAGTTGAACAATTAACAGCAAATGCTGAAAGAAATCAGGAAAATGTGTAAAGAGTGGCATATACTTTGATAATACGGTTTCTAGTTGTATACTTCTTATATAATATCAACCAATGATAAGAGTTCCTATCTACCAAACAATGTTTCCAATTCCAAAAAGAAGAGAAAACAGCAAGCAGAGTACTGTTATCGTTATCTTAGATGGAGTCAAGGTTTCTACAGAGAAGACAGGCGTTTCGGCCCTTTGCAGGGCTATGAGTGATGGGCATGATGAGATTTTGGTTCTCACTCTTCTTCATGTGAAGGCATCTGACTCTGATCCAGGGCCTGAATTTGGGAAATATAATCAATCATCTGAAACTGATTCATACATCATGTTCCTACAGGAGGAAATCAATCAGCGAAAGGAGGTCTATAGGGAGATTTTCAGGCCTTTCTACCATGCTTGTGAAAGCAATGGAGTAAGTCTTTTCGAAGTAAATTGAGTTTTATTTGGATTATCTATTTAGACATTGAAAAGTTATTTTCAATTTAGGAATTTCATGTTCTACAAGTGAACTGTGAGATGCTAACTAAGGTTCCACGTGTTTCTTCACAGTTTTTGCCTACATAACAATGAGAACTACGATGTTGTTACAGGTGAAGTTTCAGGTGAAGATTGCTGCAGGCTTCCCATTGAAGGATATCATAGTGGAGGAGTCCAACAATGCCAAGGCCTCTGAGATTTTAATGGATAGGTTACTATTCTCTACTTATTTAGCGCCTCTGAGCATGAAGAAACTTGTAATTATTAGTTTACTAAATATTTTAGTTCTGCTAATAAACACAAACAACTCCATTGCGATTCAGGGGAAAACCTCAATGCTGCCTGAATCCTGTAATCAATCTAGTTGCTCAATGACCATGATATATTTCTTCTCTGATTGCAGTTCCTTCGCTGGATACTTGAGATTTCAGTTGAATGGCACAGAATGCGATGTGCTTTTAGTGAATGATGATGAGTCTATAATTACAAATGAAGGCCTAGAAAGTTGGATTGTCAGGGACATGACTTGGGCTTCTGGACCTTCACAACTGAAGAAGGTTTTCAGATCAAAGGAGGAACCGTTTATTCTTAATCTAATGCCAGCAATTGGCAGTGAATGTCGAGATTGTTCTGCATCCCTTCCAAGCAGCATTAGCAGAGATATTGCTCATAAAACTAGGTGCAACCCATATGAGAAAAGTCGAAATCTTAGAAAACATAAGCCTTCATCACGAGATACACATACCATCTCCAATGAACAAGAAAACCAAGACGGTCACTCAATTAATCAGGCCTACATCTTGTTAGGATTACCATTGCAACTAGGCTGGGAAGTCATTATGGAGATGACACAAGGGTTTAAATCGGAATCGCGAATCGGCAAAACCAAAAATTGTTCAACTTATTGTGGGTACTTCAACGATTGTAAGTGCTTTGTTCTGGTGAAAAGATTTAGAGGAGATTCTGATGGCATTCTTGAAGCTGAAAAGAAAGCAGCTTTGTCTCTGCACCACAAGAACATAATGACTTTGATAGGTTACCACAGGAGTGAAAATGGTACAATCCTAGTGTTTCCCTTTGTTCACGGTGAGTTACTCTGATTAGCTGTCATCTACAGTTCCTGAAAACTTCATGTTTTTTGGCGATAGGGACTAATATATGTGCTCTCTGACTGATTCTCGTGTCGGAACAGACTTGATAAGAAGACAATGGGAACTTACATTTAAGGACAAAATGAAAATTGCTATAGACATTGCTCAAGCTCTCCGATATATGCATGAAGAATGCCCTTGGGGCCCCACCATTCACGGTGATTTACGGTTTAGCAATATTTTTCTGACAATCGATTTGCATCCAATGGTGATCATCCGAAAATCATAATTCCTGAAGGTTTTCATCTTTTCACCCTGGTCTAATTACATGTCTCTAATATGGTGATGATAATCTCATAGATCTCTGGCTTTGCACATGCTAAATGGCTTCGACCTGAGCAAGAGTTAGACGACTACACCAATGACTTTGCATCCCCAGGGTAAGGTCCAGTAGCTAAGTAGTTTTTGGTTTTAAGCATAGTTTGGGGAAGTTTAACGTGTTGTATTAGGTGTCAGACTTTGCATCCACTGGATCACAGAGCGATGGAGTTTTTAAAATCAGACATTCTTTCTCTCGGAGTTCTGCTTTTGCGGCTGTTTTGCAGAAAAGAAGTGCCAGTGGATGACAAAATGCTGATTGAATGGGTTAGTTTATCAACACTTCTGTTATCTGCTTAGGGGCATTTTCTTTTATCAATCCGCATAGAGCTTAGGTGCAACTTAATCAGTGTTAGCAAAAAGGTTTTTTTTTTTTTTTTCTGTATCACGAGTTCGAGTCTCTAAACTAATGAATAAGCCCATTTGATGAATCAACAATCTTAAATTAACCAGCAACTCAGACACAAGTGATCATTTTTCCTTTGTCTTCGATGGATTTTCAGCAGTCAAACATGGTAGCACATGATCTGATATACCTTGTTGGAGATTTTCATAAAGTGTGGTCCTGTCTATAATTGCAGGCGCGGCCATTCCTTGTCCAGGGAGCATTCCATGTGCTCTTAGACGAAAACTCAGATGATTTAGACATACACGAAGTTTATAGGGTCATGACTACTGCAACCCTATGTACCAAGATCAACCCTGCTTCACGACCATCCATGAGCGAGGTAAAGAACTCACTTTTTATCAGTTCAAGCTCCTCTAATGTTTCCTACTTTTTTGGTTTCTATACAATACAATCTCCTCTGATTCCATTCAGATACTCTCTATACTTAAAGGAGAAACCTTTTGCGCTATGCATTCTTCCCCATAAGAAGGATCAGAGGCAGCAACTCTGAGGATGAGAGAAAAGACAAGGAGAAGATCCAACCAATCACAATTAATTGTATACAGTCTTTTTATATATATTTTTTGCGAAAAAATTATTTCCCATCATCAGCCAACTAATTATCATGTAGTTTGTCCATACCACATACGTAATATGTATATGAAATTGTCTGCTAGCTTGGATTTGAAAGTTGAGAAAACACTGTAACGTAATTAATATTCAGATTCATGAACTAAGAATGCGACTCTTTTGCGTCTCACTTACTCTTGCTTCCAATCGCGTCAAGTTTCATGAACTTGGAAGCCAACTTCTGATGTGATTGACTGACTTTTTCTGTTTGGTTGAGTGCATATATGCATGCAATTGTCTTAGCTTATACCTAACATCAGTGGATTTTTTCCTCAACATCGTATCATTATAGAGACAGACCAAGAAATTTTGTTGAATATAAGTCAATATTAAATTGATATCACACATCTTTACTGTACTTTCTGTACCACTGTTTACAAGCATACTATTGTTGAAACTTAGCCTGCGGCTTAATTATTCGTTGAACTTTACCAAACTTGCAACGATCAACACTTCTTCGGTTAAGATTAAATATATGGTTAATATGGTAGTTTGGTCATGTTTGGAAATCAAATCTCACTTTTTCCCTAATTCCCTGCCGAAGAAGAAGATTGCAAAGACTTAATTAAAAACATAATGCCAATCCAAGTGTTCAAAATTCCAGTGCACGTTGAGGTTTGTTTTAGTTAATTAGACATAATGTAGCTTATTTAAACTTATGAATAATTATCTTCCTTTTGGAAGAAAAAAGTGACACCGTGAAACTGTGTAAACGTAATTGGAGAATAAATTAATTAGGTGCAGATAACGTAAAGCAAATAGCAAAGTAACAATCCTGTGCACTGTGCATTCTTAGGTAACGCAGCGACGGAGAATTAAGTTTCGATGCGTCTTTTCCAACTACTATTCTTTACTCTCAGAAGAGACTCAAGTATTTATCAAAACTTCAATTTTAGTTGATACTCTTTCTTAATTTTAGCAGATAATTTATAACTACAATATCAATCAAAGAAATAGTAGTTATTTAATTTTAGCAGATAATTTAAACCACATATTTTTTTAATTTAAAAATGATTTATACGTTAATTCTTAAAATTTAAATTATGTAATTTCTATTTATCAAATAAATTAACTCAATTAATTTCCATACTTACCCCCAATAGCATTATGATCTAAATGGCAATTTTAACATGCGCAAAATAAACTGACAAAATAAAAGGTTTCAAAAATCAACTATTATAAATTTAGTATATAATAAAGATTTTGAACAAAGTTGAATATATTAAAATATAATTAAAGAAAGATTGAAATATTATTGAAAAAGAAGAGTATCGAATGAAAATAAATAAATAAATTTATTTTGATTCATAAACATGTATTTTAATATTCATCACTGAATTTTTATTATTTCATCACTAAATAAATATGTATTTTAGTTTTATTATTTCAACTTATATAAACGTGTGAGAATTTATCATTTTCTTTCTTTAATATTCATCACTGAATTTTTATTCTTGTGGTTTTAGAAGATGATCCTTTACCTTAAATTTTATATGCAATAATATATTCTAAGCTCATTGATAATTAGCCTAAGTATCATAAAATAAGTTGACTTAACAATATCACATTTTTGGTCATTTAATTTAAATTTTTTGTATTAAATATGAGAAATTTTATACACATTTTAGAAAAGATTATAAAAAATGATCCTACCTTTTTCATATCTAAATGTCTTATTTGTTAATGATTAAAAAATTAAAGATGTTATAGTTTCTATTTTTTAATAAATATTAATATTAATATTTGTTAACTTATTCCAAGTTTATCATATAAGCGAATTAGTTTGTAATTTTAGTAAAAAAGAACAAAAAAAACCTGAATCACCGTTACTCACCCGCTATTCTAGATTATGAACCATAAAACTTTGATTCAATCATATATATATATATAGAGAGAGAGAGAGTGGCCTTGTCAACGTTTGTTTACTGTAGTCGCACTAACTAGTCCGATGCTGGCCGAGATCGCAGTAAGGTGTTCCGGTTTCTCTCTCTTTCTTTTTTTTTTTAGCTAAGCATGAAATTTTTTAAATTATAGCTAATGAAATGATGATATTTTAATAATTTTAAATTTTTGATGCCTTTTATAATAATTCGATGATACATTATTATTTTTTAGAAAGAGCAAAATTATCTTAATCTTTATATCTATAATTTGTTATACGAAAAGTTTATTATTTAACTTGACAGAATTAATGATTGAAATTTAAACAAAAAGTATGAAAACGAAAAAAAAAGACTAATTAATAAGGATAGTTTGAAACATTACATAGTAAATATAAAATATGAAAATATCTTTTAAGGAATGGGACAATTTTATATGATTTTGTGTGGCCTTGGCTAAAACAAACAGTTTCCTCTCTCTAGATTATCTCTTCCTCTCGCTCACTCAAAATCCGTTCCTCTTTATATTCGTCTCTACAATTCCAAAACCTTAAAAATTCCTTCTCCATTGCCTCATTACTTATTCGATTCAGTTGGAATCTCCTAAACAACACACTCCTCTCTTTCTTATATAGGTTTCTTTGTTTTCTCCTCTTTGTCTCTGGTTTGAGCCAGTGAGAAGGTGTTGATTGGTGTTAACTGAGGACTGTTTGGTTGTGTTTCTCTTGGTTTTAACTTTTTTTTTAGTTTAATTCAATGAGATTGCTCTTCTCCGATGCTTCCTCGTAGAAATCATGGCTCTTACTTATCCGTTCTCCGGTAAGCCGGCTTCTATTACTCTAGATTATTTTAGTTTTTATTAGAATTTCGTTTTGCTGTTGGTTTAGAAACCCTATGTTAATCAGAGACCGAGTAATGTCTTGTGTGTTTTGTTTGGATACCGGAAAAGAAAAGAGAAAAAAGGAAATGCTGTTATGAGTAGGAGCATCTCATTTTTTGAATGCCGAAATTTGTATAACGCAGTTAGATTAGCTCAATTCTTTTGTTTCTTTTACTGGAGTGCAATTTTGATTGGAACTTTTCCTGGTGAATAATTCGATACTAGATTTTAATGTTCTACATGGCCTGAGCTGTGAATAAACTACTCGTTGTAATTTAACTATTTAAAACTGAAACTGAATTCCCAGAGTGAACAGAGCTTTATGAGACTTGCGCTTATATTGTTTATGTACTTTGAGTAATATTTTGTGGTTAAACGTTGTAGTGTCTGTGGAATGCGTGAGCATATGTAACTTATCGCAAGGAGATGGTGGCGGGAGATATGACTGTAATGCTTTATCATGTGCGTGGAAAGCTCCTAGAGTCTTGACTGGTCTTCTTGCTAGTACCGCTCATCCTACTCACTCTTCACCCTTGGTGTGTGTGCTAAATAGAAGAAGGAACGGTTTCAATCCTGTAAGATGTGTTCTGTTTTTTGTAATTTATTGTTTTGTGGTTAATTAAGAAGTGCATTAAATTACTGAAGCCATACCCATATAATTTATTTAGGCTGATGGGAGGAGATATTTTAAATTATGAAGATTAAATGGTGAGCAAGGAAGAATGAATTGATATTATTCTTAAATTTGTGAAGGTGGCCTTCTTGGATAGTGGAAAGGGAAGAAAGAAAGTTGTGTGAAAGAGAAATTAAAAATTGAAGGAAAAAAGTTAAAAAGGGCTTTATTGGTGGTATGGAAGTTGTGATAATCATTTATTAACATTAAAGAGCAGCTATTTTTAGGATTTTTTTTAGTACTTGTAATTCCATGTAAAACAACTTTGCATATCATAAAGTCTAAGGGCTTGTTTGGTTGAGCTGATAGTTGATAGCTGATAGCTGATTATAAAAAGCTACCTTTAGTAACTTATTGAATCAAGAGTTGTTTGGGGCTTGAACAACTATTAGTAACTGTTTGATGTCCTTTACCATACAGCTGTCAGTTGAATCAGGAGCTTTTTGAGGCTATCAGCTCCTCCCAAACGCTGAAACAAACAAGCTCTAAAGCAAATTAAGTTGTTTTTGGGTTCTTTTCGTGATGAATTGATAAAGAGCTTATGATAGTTTAATTTCCCATAATTAGCTGTTTACATCATATACTTTATTTTTATTTCTAAGTACAAGTTCTTGATTTTTTATTGATACAGCTGAATTTTATTCTGTTACCAGAGATGTGAAGCCTTTCACGCAGGGGGTTCTTACTTCAATGATCCCGGCTATGCATTTTCTAAGAGACTTCTCAAATCTAAATGGTTTGATGTTGATGATAAAAGATGGCAATTCTATTCTTTGTCCAATTCTTCAGACCCGATCCCCGAGACTTCTCCTGAAAAGTTATGGGAGGTAAGTTGCACTGTTCTCTCTCTTGGCACCCTTACCAAGATCTCATAGCTATTCCTGAAATGGGATTGATTTATCAAATCTTTGAATGACATTATTTACTGTGGATGCATCAGGACTTGAAGCCCACTATTTCGTATCTTTCACCCAAAGAATTGGATTTAGTGCACAATGCTCTAAAGGCAAGCATTCTGCCCTAGCAGAAATTTTGGTGTCAGTTTTTGCAAGTGCATTATAATTAAGTAAATGAAACATCTCATTTATTGTCACAGTTAGCTTTTGAGGCCCATGATGGTCAAAAAAGACGCAGTGGAGAACCGTTCATCATTCATCCTGTTGAAGTTGCACGGATTCTTGGGGAACTTGTGAGTTAAATAAAGAGTCCTTGGATTATACCCAACCTACTGCATATTATTATCCCTGAGTGTCACTACATATTCTTATAGGAATTGGATTGGGAGTCAGTTGCTGCTGGATTGCTGCATGACACTGTTGAGGATACAAATGTTGTTACATTCGAAAGAATAGAGGAAGAATTTGGTCCAGTTGTGCGCCATATTGTAGAGGGAGAGACTAAGGTACTTTGTCTAGAATTTGCATATTGATGTTTCACCTGGATTGATATAAGCACAATTTAATTTGAATCCTTTATTTTGGCTAAGGTATCAAAGCTGGGGAAATTAAAATGTAAGGATGAAACCAATTCAGTACAAGACGTTAAAGCTGATGACCTCCGCCAGATGTTTCTTGCCATGACAGAGGAGGTGATTTTCCTTTGACAATATCTACACCTTCTTGGGTTAATATGATTAAATCATTTCTGTAATTAAATTGCTGCCCTTGCAGGTTCGTGTTATTATTGTCAAGTTAGCTGATAGATTGCACAACATGCGCACTCTTTCGCATATGCCCCCACATAAGCAGGTACGCTGTTAATCTTAAATTGTGTTGCTTGTGATTATTTATCATTAGGAAAACATTAATTTCTTACATGCAGTTGAGCATTGCAACGGAGACGCTTCAAGTCTTTGCTCCTCTTGCAAAATTGTTGGGGATGTATCAAATTAAGGTATTTCCTTTGAGAAAAAGTACTTTGCCCCAGTTTGAGTTTTTAAGTTTTGATATCATTGCCGTTGAAATTGGAATGTGTGGGTTCAAACTTCTACTATTTCAGGAATTCTGGTGAACTCTTTGATTATCTTTGTTTAGTCAGACGCACTTGGGAACTTAATTGCTTATGGAAACTTAACTTTGTTCTCCTTGATAAACTTCATTCGTATTTATAAATGCTTAAGATGCCAGTGTGTTCAACCTGATATCCTAAGTGCTTAGGGTGTTTTTTAGGGGTAATGTAACTTTTAATCATCTACTTATTACTCTTCCTAATACATTCTTCTTGATTTAATTTTTTAAGTTTGGATTTTGTGGTACGAAACAAAATCAATTATACCTTTTCCATTAATCACGTCGCAAAGAGAAAAAAAGTTCTGTGACCTAGGAATAGAAATATAATTTTTAATGGAGTTGACAGTAATGAATTTATTCTATATTTAAAACATCAATTCAATTAAAAAAATTAAAGAGAACTGTAAAAATCATAATAAGTGGGAATATAGATTATGCTTGGACTGATTTTTCCATCACCATCATTCTCTGCAGTCTGAACTTGAGAATTTGTCCTTCATGTACACAAATGCGGAAGATTATGCTAAGGTCAAAAGGAGAGTGGCAGACCTCTCCAAAGAACATGAGAAAGAACTTGAGGAGGTATTATGCTCTTTTCTCATGCTACCTTTATGCAGAGCTTGCAACACTGTCTTCAATTATCTCAATTGTTTTCTTTAGTGTTGAGGCATGGAAACCCCATGTTTTCTGGTTTTTAATGGATTCTTGCATGTGTTAATTTTCATTCATTGACCTTTTGAAATTTCTTTTAATCAGGCAAACAAAATTTTGACAAAGAAGATTGAGGAAGATCAGTTCCTAGACCTTGTGACAATGAAAACTGAAGTCCACTCTGTTTGCAAGGAGCCATACAGGTGAATCCATGGACATCGCGCATTGCTTAAGATGTTAGTTGCATCATCTTAGGCAACAAGTTTTGGATCATTATCTCGGATTGCCCTATGCCTCTTAGATGTCTTAAATGCTAGGAAATTCCTTCACCTATCATACAATTTTACTGAAAGATTTTAATTGTGAATTTCTGTTATTTGCTTACAGTATTTACAAAGCTGTGCTCAAATCAAAATGTTCTATCAACGAGGTTAACCAAATTGCACAGGTTAGTCTCATGAACAAACATGAACCATCTTGAGCATTCTCGGTTTTAGATGTGCTTGCATGACATGCTTTCCTTTTGCATTTTTCTTTTTATGTAAAAATCAGTTGCGTATTATCATAAAGCCAAAGCAGTGTGTTGGAATTGGGCCCTTGTGCAGTCCTCAACAGGTAAATCCCTCTTTATTTCCTGAGGAACTGTGTTTGCTGTTTCCCAAATGTTCGTGATTCAAGATAGCCTTATTTTCTGGTTATGTGCTATGCAGACATGCTATCATGTTCTTGGATTAATCCATGAGATTTGGACCCCTATTCCACGAGCGGTGTGTATTCTCTCCTCAAGTTGTTTTTCTTATTTATTTGTCATTGGAAGGAGATAATGCTATTGTGGGAGATTGTGGCATGTTCAATGATTTCTTTGTTTTAATTCTGGCAACAGATGAAGGACTATATTGCCACCCCAAAGCCTAATGGCTATCAAAGTCTCCACACAATTGTAATTCCATTTCTTTATGAGAGCATGTTCCGCTTGGAAGTTCAGGTCTGTTTTTTTTTGGACTACCCAACTCATCTCTTGTTTTTCTTCTTTTTCTTTTTCTCTTTTTGTTTCTGCTTCAATACTCTTGGCATGCAAAATTTATTAGAATTTTTGTTGGCTATGAAGCTATTCCTTACCTTATACACTTTCATGTACTTCTTTCTTGGTTATGATGCGTTATATCTGACAGATAAGAACCGAAGAGATGGATCTGATAGCTGAGAGAGGCATAGCTGCTCATTACAGTGGGAGAGTGTTTATTACCGGTTTAGTTGGCCATGCAATGCCTAACAGTCGAAATTCAAGAGGGAAGACTGTCTCGCTTAACAATGCTAACATTGCTCTTAGGGTATTTTGACCTTGTTCTTCATAAAATATCAATACTTAGCATGCAACTTACTAGAGAGATTGTTTTAAAATTTGCTTACTTTGTTGATAATTCTTCAGATTGGATGGCTCAATGCAATTAGAGAATGGCAAGAAGAGTTTGTTGGCAATATGACATCTAGAGAATTCGTCGATACCATAACCAGAGATCTTTTAGGTAGCCGTGTATTTGTTTTCACCCCAAGGGGAGAGGTGAGTTAGTTGATGGCTTCATTTATTTCTTTTCTTTGCTATAAATGGCTAATATCATCTTTAAATATTATCAAGCTAAAGAATGTAATGTTCATAGATATTGTGCCTGCAGATAAAAAATCTTCCACAAGGCGCAACAGTAATTGATTATGCTTATATGATACACACTGAAATTGGTAACAAGATTGTTGCTGCAAAGGTATTTTTTCTAAGTTGTGCTTTAGATAATTTTCTGGGTACCTAAAAGAAGAGAGAGAGATGTAGGGGGAAGGGGGCTTAGTTAGAATATTCTCAATTCTGTATAATTCTTTCTATTTTGCAGGTGAATGGTAATCTGGTTTCTCCTACTCGTGTACTCGCTAATGCAGAAGTTGTGGAGATACTTACCTACAATGTTGGTACTTATGAAACCTGTTAGATTTCTATAATTCACTATTATGTGATATAACTATTATTTAGTCACTAGAAATTCACAAGATATTTGTCTTATTTCCCCAGGCACTCTCTAGTAAATCAGCTTTTCAGAGGCATAAGCAGTGGTTGCAGCATGCTAAAACACGTAGTGCAAGACACAAAATTATGAAAGTAAGTTTAATGTGCTGAAGATCTTATTATTTTTTGATTTTGCGGTTGTTCGTGTTAGATGAAAAAGAAATTAATCATTTGTTTCAGTTCTTAAGAGAGCAAGCTGCACTGTGTGCTGCTGAGATAACCATGGAAAAAGTAAGTGACTTCATTGCTGATTCTGAAGAGGAGAGTGAGGTGGAGGAATTACTAGATAATGCAGCGCAGACCAAACCTTTGTTGGAGAAAATTTTCATGAAGGTTGTGGAAAGTTCTTCTCAAGGGAAATGTTACGAGGATTTCTTGGACGAAAAAAATGGAAGCCCTTGGGTGCCCAAGGTCAATGGTAGACATAACAAGCATTTGCAGAAGATAAGTTTGGAGACAACAGGGGAATTACAGGGAAATGGTGTTGCCAAGATGATTCAAGCCAAGATTCCTATGTACAAGGAAGTCATGCCCGGCTTGGAAAGTTGGCAGGCTGGCAAGGTTGCTTCTTGGCACAGTCTTGAAGGGCACTCCGTCCAATGGTTTTGTGTGGTCTGTATAGATCGAAAAGGTAAAGCAATAATGAATATTTCTGTCATTCTAGGAAGCTTTATTTGCATGGTTCAATTTCAGAGAGTTAATCTTGTTATTGTTTTTGCTGGTCTTTAATGGTTATTTGATAACACATACAAATGGCTTCAGGCATGATGGCTGAGCTTACCACGGTATTGGCAGCTGTAGGTATCAGTATTTGTTCTTGTGTGGTAAGTGACTTCAAATTTTAAATAATATAATTTAATGCACTACGGCTGCTTTCCTTTGTTGATTTTGTTATTTGTTTTCATGACTAGGCTGAGATTGATAGAGGAAGGGCAATAGCGGTGATGTTATTTCAAATCGAAGGGAACCTTGAGAATTTGGTACTTTACGCTGTACCACCATATCATCTACTTCTTGTTCAACATTTTTACATTTCCTCGGTCTAGTCTTTTTTTCTCTTTTGCATGAGTAATATTTCTGACACTTTTTTATAGGTTAAGGCTTGCTCAAGTGTGGATCTAATTCTCGGTGTACTGGGATGGTCAACGGGTTGCAGCTTGCCAAGCTCTGTGGAAAAGCACCAACCTGTCTGATGTTAAGTGCACAATGAACCCAGTATTTGGAATAGTTCACCAAGGTGTTGCAATTTGCAAGCTTGGGTTCGCAATTTTGCCCCCTGAAATTTAGCATACATATGGTATCTTACATTTTCTGTAAGTAGATAGTTGATCTATTTGTTGGACAAATGCGACAAAATAAAGCAGCAGCACCAACCAGTTCGTTAGGTCTGCCTTTGGGGATGTATATACGGAGAAACGAGTGATAGTTAAAAAGTAGTATTACACATGTAAATGATACTTTTTGAAAAGAGGATCCTCAGAATTTTTGGTATAGACCAGAACTTTTACATAAATCTTGACTTACTTTCACTCATTTCACCTGATTATCTGTTAACAGCATTTTTTACGTACCGAGATATGGTGGTTCCTTCAAGTACGAATTGAAGTCTAAACACAGAATCAAAACTTAAATTTCTCCTTGAAATGATTGATCGTTCTAAGTACTCTATAGCTCATTCGACAAGGAAGGTTCGCGGTTAAAGAGATAATGTGACAAAGCACCACCATGAGTGAGCAGAAGTAGCAGTAGGACCAATACCCCTAGCATCAGAGACACCCAAATT
>JANIMX020000289.1:242444-254517 GCA_024582655.2 Erythroxylum kunthianum | reverse complement strand
GTGGAACAGACCTCGAAAATGTAACCATCGAAAGCTTTGATTGGACATGTCCGTTTCATGATTGCGCATTTATGAGTTGGAGATTCGAGAACGATTTCCGGGATCCTAACTGGTCTATCCGAACCCCCTTTTTCGCTGATCCTCTTCTCTCAACCGATTCGGTCTTTTACTTCGACTGCCGATACCCTCGGCTGCCGAGATCCAATGCATATATAACCCGAGCATTCGGTTGATGTTATAGGAAACATTGAGTTACGCATTGAACCATGCTTTGCCGCTTGGTCCGAGCCGAGACCGAGGGTTAACAACAACTGACTAAGATCCTAACTTATCAAGATATTATGCACAATAAACCTGCTACCAATAAATGTACTTTGATTTTCATTTACAAGTACTAGTAGTTCCATCTTAAGTTGATTCACTAGTTAGACAACGTAGGTTTTATTCTCATTTTAGTTTTTGTAACATTATGTATAATTAACTTAAATCCCAAATTCAGATGTATATAATAAGCCTGTATACTTGAATTAACGATACTGATAATCAATTCAAAGGAAAGTTAACAAAATAAAAAATGTCCCCTTACCAACTCTCAACTAGATAAAGTCAAATAATGCAAAAATTATATCCTCAATAACCATTAGAGGTTGACTTAGGCCCTGAGGTGTAGAAGAAAGGACCAACTGTGAATAACTTCATCTTCTTCTCATCAAGGAATCGATAAGAAGAAAGAAGAGCACCGCTAATCCCTTTGTTAACATCCGTTGGAACTTCACAAGTCCCTAGAGGAGATAGTTCGAGAAAAGCCCTGCACTCTTTGATCTTACAGTTCTCTTCCACCTCATATGGAGACAATGTTGCGAAAAAGTAGCCCTCAGGATCTGTCGCACCACTGAGAAAGGAGAAAGGTGCTGTTTCATATTCGTACTCGTCAGCACATGTGCATGTTATTCTGGCCACAGCTCCTTTTCTCATGAACATAAGATAATTCCTGTTAGTTTTAGACCTAGAGATTACCAAAAAAGAAAACTATGAACTTGATCCTGTTTTTATCCATCTAACAAACAATTTTGAACTCTTGAAATTGTGAAAAGGAATTACCTTCAAGAGGGAAGTGTAGTGTCTGTTTTGCAGTAAACAAGCCCTTGAATACCTATCAGAGATGTCAGAAACTTGTCCTTGTTTAGTTCTCGGTTTTCAAATGTGGATTTGGAGCCATAACCAACATCAGCTGCAGAAGCAATAAAAACCCACGAAAGAAACAGAAGAAGAGAGACATTGACTCGAAAGGAAGCCATTGATAACTTAGGTATGCTAAAAGAACAGAGATACTGAGGCTGAGGATTGAAGTTAACTTACTATATAGAAATTATTATCATATCCTCTTACAAAATGAATTCATAACGTGTAGTTCCTAACCCTAACCGAATAAAATATTATGAAGTAGGAATTTATTTGGTCGCACGACAGATTAAGAATGAAATTGGTCGCGCCATGCATGCCATTACTTCGGCTACGTGACTGGCAGAATGCTTGTCTTGTGTAGCTGCTGAATATTGAATTATTGTGATTCCTTGGTTTAGTTAGCTTAAATTTCACTGTCATCCTATCATTACATCACCAACTTGTGTTGTAAAAATGATAAATTAGTTTGAGTGAGAATTAAATTAAATCAAATTTAGTTTAAATCAGGTTAGACTTAAATTTAGTAATTATTCTTTTAATTTGATTAATTATAAATATTAAATTATATTGTAAAATTTTTCACTCTTACCGAAAGTTAATTTGATTTGTGGACAACCTTGTTATGTTGTCTCATCTTGATAAATATCATTGTATCTATCTCGTTAAGAATATAAGGCTTGCATATTTATTCTTTATTGTCCCAACTTTTGGTAAGCATTATTATTCAAGCTTAGTCGTGTGCCAACTATGCATATTGCGTTTATCCCGCTCCCACGTACCTTCCCAATGGAGTTTCTTTTCATTCCTGTTAAATTATTTATTTTGTTGAGGAGTCTTGGTCAAGTAGACAATTAGTTATCAGCAATCCTTTCTATATAAGGCAACCTTTGCCCCCCATTTTAACTCAATCCTGCACGGTGGGTATGCACTTTCCTTGTGTGCTTACCTTGCAACACAATCACACACAAACAAATGGCTCTATCTCGTTTCTTTCTTTCAGCATCAATCCTCCTTTTGCCATTACTAGTCATTGCCTCTGCTGATGATTACAGCTATGGATCAAAGCCAGACATTGTCAATTCAGACAACGGGATTGGTCAAAAGCCATCATTTGATCTTGTTAAACCTGATTCAGGTTCTGCACAAAAATTAACATCCGAAGTTGTAAAGCCTGGCCATGATGATATACCAGCACAAGAATCGGACACAGAAAAGCCTGACAAGGTTCATAGCGTGACACCTACCTCTCTCAATTACAACCAAATTTACAGTTCGAAAACAGACTCAGAAGTTGTCAAACCAAATTCGGATGTTGTCAAACCTGACTCGGATGTTGTAAAACCAGTCTTAGATGTTGTCAAACCAGACTCGAATGTTGTCACACAAGTTCTCAGCTCAAAATCACAACTAGACAGTAGCAAGCTCGACCAAGAATACAGCCCAAAACCAACACCAGTTGTTGTCGAACCAGACAATGAATATGGCCAAAACCAAAGTCTTCAGGAATCGAGTTTGACTGTTCCAAAACCAAGCATTGACAAGCCTGAAAATGAATACATTACACCAACAGAAAAGCCACTTCCCATTGGCATAGAAGGTCTTGTTCTTTGTAAATCTGGCTCTTCGTACGTCCCCATTAAAGGTAATCATCCTTTCCTAAGGTCGTTTGTTTAAATTGTTTGATGTTATTCGAACTCTTTTCAAACCTTGTTCTGTAAAATGCAGGAGCTGTTACCAGGATAATCTGTTCAGCAGTACATCAGAATGGATACGACGTAGAACCCTTCTCCTGCCTAGCTGATCCAACTGATGCAAATGGTTACTTCTTCAAAACATTGCCTGATTTTGGGATTTTCGATAACTTGAAGATTACAGAATGTAAAACCTACCTTGAAAGCAGTCCATTGGATACCTGCAATGTCCCAACTGATGTGAATAAGGGGATCACTGGTGCTCTCTTTTCTTCTTTCCGCATTCTACACGACAAGAAGATCAAGTTGTACAGGGTTGGACCTTTGATCTACACATCTAACCCCACAATTGCAAATAATTACTAAAATTTGATCTAATAATGCAGTATAATGACCACATTCTGTTCTGTGGACTCGCTAATCTCTTTTCTGTATCCTTCTTCAATTTTTGGAGTTGGGTTACTCTTATTTCCTGTCAATGTTATTTGCATTCTGCTATTGCAATTTTGCACTAAGCAATTTGTAAAGTTTGTCATCTTAATAAATAATATAATTTGTTAGTTTTAGGATTTCCGTTCATCTAATAATTAATAAATTTATCCAAAATGAAGTTTGCTTTTATTCACATATTCTTTAGTAATTTAAATTACCCTAATCTAACGAGGACAATAGCTAATATCATTTCTATGTTTTATAATTACCTAATTCTTTGATTTTCAATTGTGGGAGTATTCTTTCTTCTCTCAGTAGTATACATATTGACTAGTTGATGCAACATTTAGTTTAATAGAAGTTTGTGATTGATTGATTGTTAAAAAAAGTATTCATATATAAACTTAAAATTTTAAAATAATTAGATTATGGTATATTTTTATATAAAAATTATTATAATTTTTAACAAGTACTTTACTTCTGTATCAATTAACATTATTGTTTTTCCTCACTTTTTTAAACCATTTAAATAATTTTAATTTAATTTTATAACGAAGATCGTACTCAACAATTCATAGTCTCTTTTAGAATATATTCCAAACTCTTAATCAAACTTCTTGTTGAACTATTATCATTTATTTTTCTCAAACGAAATAATACTTCTTGTCAATCAAATCATTTTGTGAGTGAGAAAAAGAAGAGTAAAAACAATTTAATAAAACTTTTATTTACAATTACCCGAATTTAGGTAGACTATTTAATTTATTATTGTTTTACCGTGTGCAAAAGGATAATTTGTTAGTGTTTATTGTAGAATTTTCAAAATGTTTGTTTATCTTAATGTTTTTTACCTAATAAAATCAAAAGAGATGCCAGATAGAAGAACTAGACAATAGGTTACATAGCCAATTTGTTTAAAAACATTGTCTATAATTATTTGTGACGTTTTCATTTCATTGCAAGAAGCAACATAAATTTCTTGTTATAGAAAATTATAAGCGGTATTTTAAAAGATTGTAGACGAAAATTACTAGCTATGAAATAAAAATATAGCCAATATTTTTTTGGCTATGTTTTACGCATTTGTAGCTGTATAGTTTTTGTTATATTTTTCGTTTTAGAGATATGATTTTTGTTAAAATTTCGATTTCGTAAATAATTTTTTTTTAAATTACAACAGAAAAACAGAAATGAAGCCAAATAGTTACTGAATCAAAGTACGAAAATAAAATTATTGTAAGAATTAGTTCAACTTATAAATAATAAATATTTTATTTTAAACATTTTTATTAAAAGGAAGTCATATATAACACCTAAATAAGATAATTGAAATTATAATTTCCTTATATCATTTTTTGTTCTGATGAATTATTTCAGCCACAAGTTGTGGTTGTTATTTATATAACTCATGAGATTAAGGTCTGATGTGATGATTACGTGATACATGAATGATGTCGTGTTAAATAATTTTATTGATGTGCGTAGCGTGTCACGTCAACATTATAATTATAGGATTAAATAATTTATTATTACTATTAATAATTCTTAGTGATTTTATAATTTACCTAATTAAAAATGTAAAAATAAAATACAAGTTCAAATTGGTTGAACTTATAAATAATAAATATTTTAATTAGGACGATTTTTATTGAGAGGAAACTATATACAACAGAAAAGAAGATAACTGAAATTACAATATTCTGATATCAGTTTTTTGCTTTTATGAATTATGCCAGCCACAAGTTCTACTTGATATTTTTATATATTAACAATTCGACATCAATTTCCAAAGCATCTTTTGGTGGAAATCGCAGATATATATCCCATAATTTATAAAATTTTATACAATTTAAAAAAGAGAAGTCTTAAAACCAATGAGACCTAGCCTGAATTCGGAAAACATTATAGACTCAAATCTTATCACTGTACTTATCAAAGCAGAACAAATTTTATAATAAATCTTTCCATACAATTACAGGAATCAGTAATTAGAAACAATAAAAAAGAACCAATTCAATTTCCTGTGCAAAGAAGCTCAAAACAAAGACACAGATTAGACATAGTATAGTATGTCGACAAATAAATAATAGAACAGTAGCGTTGAATGATAGAACACGTCTTAATAATCACCAGGAGTTGATGCAGGCTCCGATGTGTAGAAGAAAGATCCGACTGAGAACTAAAGAAAAAAAAATTAAGCTGATTGAGTCTATATTTTAAAAGGAATAAAATTCAAGTTTTATTGAATGACAACGTGAACACTTAGACAATACAAGTGCAGTATTTAAACACAAATAAAATGATTCAATTGTAAAACAGATAAAAAAAAATCCCATAAAATCTGGTTTTAGTTTGGTGAATCTTTATTTCTCCAATAATCTTGTGTATCCTTATTTGTGAATCAGATAAAGAGAAATCCCATAAAATCTAGTTTTAGTTTGGTGAATCTTGTGTATCCTTATTTCTCCAATGACTCTCACAATCGTTGTTAGTGCCGAACTATGATGGATTGCTAATACCCTCCCGCAAACTGTGCCGGGACTGGAGGCAAAGTTTGTCGCGGAAATATTAAAGAGCTGTTTTTGACATTGGTTTGGTGAAGAGGTTGTTGAGCCTGGAATCTATGACCATTAGAAGTGAATTTTTGTAAAGGTGCAAGTGTTTTGTTGTGGGCGTTGCTGCTGGGGGGCTTCAACATGGTTGTTGTGAATGTTTCATAATGAGGACCAAGGCTAGTAAGAAGGTAGAAGACTTTTTCTTGGTCCGGTACAGGCTTTCCAATGGCTGATAGATTGTCACAGAGACCTTTGAAGGTGCGAATATGTTCTGTGATTGTTGTGTTGTCTTCCTTTCGAAGATAGGTCACTTGTTGTTGCAATATGAACTCACGTTCTTGTGAGTCTTGTGCATATGCATTTTTTAGAGCTTCCCAAACAGCATGAGTTGTGTCGAGACCAACGAGTCTGAGAGTGTCCTCAGAAAGTGTTCCAATGATCCACCCTCGAAGGAGACGATCTGACTTTCTCCATGCTATAAAAGCATCTGTTAATTGTGGTGTGGAATTTTCTGCATTTGTGTATTTGGTTGGGGCAGGATCTTCATTTGTGAGATGCCCAACCATTTCTTGACTCTCAGCAAGAGCCAATGCTTGCTTGCTCACGTCATAGGGTGTAATTGTTTGGGGTGAGTCGGAGGGTGATGAAGTTGCCCACATTGAGTGACAAGGTAGTCATGGTGAAACAAATGAGCAGAAGGTAAGATGGAAGTTAAGAGGAAAAAAAAAATAATGCAGTTGTGAAAACGCAGGAGCTGTAAAAATGCAGGAGTTGTGAAAAATGCAGGAGCTGTGATGGGTTATGCCTAGTGTTCACAATGGCTTTGATACCATAAAGAAAAAGAAAAAACTAAGCTGATGGAGTCTACATTTTGAAAGGAATAAAATTCAAGTTTTATTGAATGACAACGTGAACACTTAGGCAATACAAGTGCAGTATTTAAACACAAATAAAATGATTCAATTGTAAAACAGATAAAGAGAAATCCCCTAAAATCTGGTTTTAGTTTGGTGAATCTTGTGTATCTTTATTTCTCCAATAATCTTGTGTATCCTTATTTGTGAATCAGATAAAGAGAAATCCCATCAAATCTGGTTTTAGTTTGGTGAATCTTGTGTATCCTTATTTCTCCAATGACTCTCACAATCGTTGTTAGTGTCGAGCTGTGATGGATTGCTAATACGGTTCGACTACTTGACTCGTCTCGGCTCGATATTTCCCTCGACTATTCTATTTTTGAAACCAAGTGTTAACAATTTCATTTTTATTTATGATGAAAACAGAATATATCTATTCAAGTTCTTTAATTGTGATAAGGATCTATTCTACCATCGAAATGCATTAATCTGATAAATCATCAATGCCAGCAGAACACAACCCACAGCTTTTTATTATGAAAGAAACAACATTTGACAATCTTGGTCACGGTTTAGATGGTGGCATGGAAGTAAAGATTGAGGAATTTGTGTGATTATAAATAGAAATTAATATCTTTTATTGGTAACGGTTTTGAGCTACCAGAGTTGAAACTATATTTTATCTACGCGCATTTTGTTTTGGCCAATGTCATCTCAGTATATATATCAGATTTATTATCTGAAGAATAATTGCAGAAAAAACTACAAATTGATGCATTAAACAGAATTTGAAGAGATTAACTTTTAAGGGAGAGATTCTAAGAGAATAATCGTGTAATTTTATATAAAGGCTTTATCCTAAGTAGGTATTTTCCTAGCTTTAAAGATTTGACGTGTCATTTACTAATGTAGCACTTTACTGAGGATCTTTGAACTTAGTGATAAACTAGACGTTGTTGGACAAAGTGATCCATATTGAATTGATAAATTATAATGCATAACGTGTCAAAATATCAAAATTAGATTGATAATTTCTAAAAGCCACTAGCATATAATCCTTATTTTTAAAAAAAAAACAAGACAAAACCCAGCAGGTATAAGTAGAAAATGAACCATTTATTTATAATTGAAGATCAAATGGTATATAGCTGAATCAAACTCTTCCCTTTTTTCCATCTTTTTCTCCGTTAAGTTACTTTTAGCTGGAACTGGACGAGGACTGTTTCACTATGCACTTTTTTTTTATTATAATCTCATTACTGTACATTATGTACTGTTATGTTGTTTGATCATTGGAAATCTTTGTCTTTGAAAGCACTAGATACATAGCATTATTTGATATTAAGAAACGAACAAAGGAAAGGCAGAAAAGGGGCCAATCTCAAAGATGGTATGAATAAAAAAACAAGCTCTTTCAATTTGCTTACAGACTATATTATAAATTCTATGCATAATTAGATGCTGCCGGCCAACTATTTGGAACCTTTTGCTCTGCTGATGCTAGCAATAGTACCAGATAACAACTCCAACAGAATAAGATAATGATTTCTCAAATCATTTCGAGATGCCTCTTGGAATCTGTATGGAATTCGGTCAAGAATTACAACCAGATATAAACTTGCTTAGAGGGGCATTCTTGTATAGGTATCTTCTGACAAGTTCAGAAATCTTTAGGACATAATATTAGTTTTATCAGATCACCTAGAGCAGTATGCAAATTATCTATGAGTCATGACAGGACTTTGGTTTTATATCCTTTTGTGCTTCAATGTAATTAATGGTCAACAATACTACGATCCGTCAGGCTGTTGGACAAATAGCAGTGATCCAGGTTCAAGATACACTTGCAAATCCAGTAACGATTCATGCAACACATTCATCGTCTATAGGGCGAATCGACATTTCAGGACTATCCAAAACGTTTCTCAATTGTTTGAAGTAGATGCTGTCGAGCTACTTCACCTCAACAAGCTTACATCTCAGTGGGACATACTTGAAACAGGTTGGGAAGTACTTGTTCCCATAAAATGTTCCTGCACAGACCAGTTTTTCCAGAGGAGTTTCAACTATGTTGTCCCTGAAAACAAAACTCTCCCAGAAGTTGCTTGTATTGACTTTGAAGGATTACTGAAGTCAAATTCGATTGTTCAGGAGAACCCAACTCAACAAAATGATGTCAAGGGTGGTACTGAACTTCATGTGCCTTTGAAATGTGCTTGTCCTGGTAATTTTAGCTCTGATACAGGTGTTAGATACCTTGTTACATACCCTTTGATAGAAGGAGATAGACTTGATACACTTAGCAAAAGGTTTGGAATCTCACTGGCGCAGTTTTTGGAAGCTAATGGTATAGATCCTTGGGCTACTGTTTACCCAAACACAACTGTCTTAGTTCCTCTGGAAGCAGAACCAACCATCAATTTTTCTATCCCATGTTCTCCACCTCCAATTCCTAGTTTCCTTCCCACGAAGACAGTAGAAACATCAGCCCGTGAGCAGTTGAGGGCTCTGTATATTGCTGGGTCAGTTGTTGGGTTTGCTCTCTTACTTGCAGCATTGGTTGCATGTGGATTGTACGTAAAGGCCTTAAATAGTAGGAAGATTCAGAACTTATCATCCTTCAATACTAGAAGCTCTCCTGTTTCATTATCACCAAACAGGAGTTCACCTAGATCAGGTCAAACTGGTAGAAGCTCCACTCATTCCTGTTTATCTCCTGATCTTCTTGTGGGGATCAAGTACTCCTTGAAGAATTATATTGTAGAAGATCTAAGGAGAGCAACGAGTAATTTCAGTGAAGAAGCTAAGATAGGAGATCTGTACTATAAGGGGTTGTTTGATAATGTTGAGATTATGATCAAACAGATGAGGTTTGAAGACACTCGTCAGGTCATTGACGTACACTCCAAAATCAATCACATCAATATTGTGAACTTGCTTGGTGTTTGCTATGGTGAGAACGATTTGTCTTGGTCTTACCTATTGTTTGAGCTGCCTGGAAATGGCTGCTTAAGGGATTGTTTGTCAAATTCATGTAACTCTCTTCGATGGCGAAGGAGAACCCGAATAGCATTTGATATAGCTACTGGTCTGCACTATCTACATTACTGCATTTTCCCTCCCTATGCTCACATGAGGATCAATAGTAGAAACATATTTGTGACAACAGATTGGAGGGCAAAGCTGACAAACATAAGAATCAATCCTCCAAATGGATGTTCAAAAGATCACGAGTCCTCGGTGAATTTCAATAGAGGGATGGCATCAGAATGCTATCCCAACGGATCGGTTTCAGAGAAGATAGACATTTTTGCATTTGGAGTTGTGTTGCTTGAGCTGATCTCAGGACGAGAGGATACTGAAGGCAAAACATTCAAAGAGTCCATTGCATTTCTGGGAGGAGGAGCAAGTGAAGGTGGCTGTTTTGAGCAGTTGAAGAGCTTTGTGGATCCATGTCTGAAGGAGGAATACCCTCTTGCAGAGGCCTTATGTTTAGCTGTTTTAGCGATGGCATGTGTGGAAGATGATCCTCAGCACAGGCCATCTATGGATGATATTCTTAAAATCCTTGGAAGAATGGTATGATTACCCATTGTCAAGAAGCAAGTTTAGTTTCCAAAAGTTGCTATTTTATCTTAAAATGTACAAAACATTGTAATTCTTTTCAGCATTGGGAGTAAATGGATCCTGATGCTTCATCTTCATATTCCAAATTTTATGAACAATAACATTGAAGGATTACAGTGACAGCTTGAGAACATGACTTGATCCTTCCAAACAATCGACCTCAAGAGACAAAAAAAGGGACAACTGGTATCGCTGTAGAATTCAGTGTTAACTATCAATCTACGGGTTTATTCGACATTCTTAATGACTTTTTTCCTTTCGGACACAAAGGAAAATGAGCGAATGACGTTAAGGAAGTTAAGGTTCTACCCAGCATCAATTGACAACCGCAGGACTAACTCAATTCTTTTATTAATTCAAGCTTGATCCCTTGACTTTTTAATATAGAACAATTACTCTCAAATCGCTTCTGCACATATGATAAATTTTCAAGTCTAACACGTGGATAACATATATTGGATAATGTGAGAGTACGTGTAGTCGATGGGCCCAACACATAAAGCCTTCTCTAATACCATGAAGAAAGTTAAGGTTCTACTCCAATACCAATTAACAATGGAGAGAATAACTCAACTCCTTTATTAACTCAAGCTTCATCCCTAACTTTCAATATGAGAGAATTACTCTCAAACAGCACGTACCTTGATGGTTGCCATTTTTATTGTTCTCATATCCATATCTCTCTCTATGTATAAATTTGCCAGATAGATTTAATAACACATATATTTAAGATAGCTGGATAAATAAAGACATGAAAATGTTACAAAGAACTAATTTTTTTTGTACAAATGGATGTTATTAAAATTTTGACATATGCTGAATTATGTATGTGGTTAGTTCAGGCATAGAAGAGTGTGACAGCGCGCAGGGAGAATTAAGCTTGAACTATTATTCAATTTGCTAAAGTTACAATTACGATTTTTATGAAAAAAAACTCTAAATATAGTATTAAAATTGATTTTAATATTATATTTTTATGAGAGAAAAAAACTCTATACATATCCTAGAGACTAGGTCAAATAAAAATAGAATACGTAACAATAATATTCAACAATTTTTTTTGTAAATTGTAAATTTTCAAACATTCAATATAATATATTAGTTAAGGAGACCTACTTTTAAACTTGGTTTTCTAAACTGTAGAAATTAAATAATTTCTTGAACTTTAAAAGTAACGTTAACTTGAGTGACTTAGTAAATACATCAGGAACTTGAACTTCATTTCTACAATATTTGAAATTAGTTACTCCATATTTTGTGAGGTCTTTTAAGAAGTGAAACATCACATTAATATGTTTCTTTTGTCTGTGTAGAATATGTTTTTTTTGCAAGTTTTATTGTTGAATAATGCTTTTTGTTTGAAATGAATTTCACAACTAATTGCTTCCTTGAAGGCAATAAAATTGCTTCCAAACCTATCATAAAAATATAAGTGGATGTGTTCTTCTTATCATCTAATTCTGCCATATAATTACTATCCATACAGCGAAACAAGTCTAAGTTTTCATCTTTCTTGTAGAATAAACAATAATTAATAGTTCCTTATAAGTAGCAAAAAAAACTCTTGTTGCAGTAAAGCATCCCTCGGACATTCTATGTACTTATTTTTATGACTTAATGCATGCGTAATATATGTCATTATGGTCATTAAATACATCAAACTTCCTACTATTTGTTTGTAAAGGGTGTTGTTTCCTTCTTCCTTTAGGAGCTTTAATAAGTTTTA
>JANIMX020000288.1:6568676-6584563 GCA_024582655.2 Erythroxylum kunthianum | reverse complement strand
CTAAGTCCAAAGTCAAGTGTAAGTAACAAACTCTTTCAATATACGAAGCTTTGGCAAATTGAGAGCGTCTCTCTCTAAGGGTTTCGTAGAGTTTTGTACGAAAAAGGCTGGCTTAAATTCGAGTACTTGAGCGCCGCACGAGAAACTTCGTTGAGTGAAGTGTGAGGTCGTGACACAAGCCTCTATGGACAAATTTGATGACGAAGTTAGGCCCACTATTTAAACTGTCTTCCATTAAAAGATACCTCCAAGTTAGAACCTTGTATAGAAGAATAAACTCTGTGCTCCTCAAAAGGATCAATTCTACTAAGAATGGTGGCTGTCAGGCGTACAAAGTGGGGCCAAGTGCTCCTGAAGATACACAACTGTCAAACTCCAAGAGATCGGTTATGTTTGAAGTTTGAAGCCCAAAAAGAAGAGATCAAGCCCGATTTCTTATCACCCCCTACTGAGTTACCTTTTTGGTGAAATCTTTACGGGATAGCTAAAATTTAAATGTTCAAAGGATCATTACCATTAAGGTCTCCTTGAATTTTAAGCTCAAACATCACACAGAAAGTCCAGTGTTTTACCATTTTAAGCACTGTTTTAATATTGAACTAGTAAGTTAGATTAGCAAATGCAACATGATCTCAAATATTTCTCCAGGCATATTCTCTGTACACTATTGAAGAGAAAGGTATGAGTTTTAGATTTGGGGATGACGAGACACGTAAACACCCAAAGTCATTACCCAGGAACTGCAAAATTTTGCATTTCTTAGATCATTGGAAGTTTTATGTTACAGAAAATAGATGAATCATTAAGAATTCCGGAAGATCCTAGCTTTATCTGGTATTCACAAGCGTAACATGACAATTATATCATTTAGTAATTGCTCATCACAAAGAAAATTGGACCTAGAAGCACGGTCTGGAAGAATTTGCATGAATCCACTATACAAGTTTACAAGTGATCATTCTTTTCCCCATATAGCCATAATCATGCTTGCACCTGGAGAACTCCGGAAGAATATTTCGATTAGCTACTTCACTGATTCTGCATATGTAGTTGAGGCCCACCAGAAGTTCTGTAATTACAGCTTCGGTCCTTGATTGGTTGGCAAAATGAAGGGTCTGCACAAGAAGCACATTTGTTCCAAGCTCCTCCTGCTTTCTCTCAAAATTACGTTCAGCTTGCCAGCGTACCGTGTTAAGTGCTAGTGGCAACAACCAATCTAATATCCTTGCAAGAGCTACGCTCCACTCTGTTACGAGAGAATCATTATAGATAGAAGGAGCAAGAGATTTGGCGAATATCTTGAGCCTCGACCTCAAAGAAGCTTTCAAAGTTCCTGGTAGCATATTGTACAAATGGCTTCGTGTATCTGTGTCAATTGGGTCAGGCGATGAAGCTAGTCTCTGGATTAACACAATCAAATTTGCATAGTGGAAGGCCAAAGCAGCATCACCAAGAGTAGAAGATGGGGCAACAAACATTCGTTTCTTCGCATTTAAGACAGCTAATTTACAGTAGATTCTGTTGCTAAAAGAAATAGATCCCAAACTTGCATTTTCAGCTTCAAAGCTTTTGAAATAATCACCCAGGATCTTCATCGGACCGCTCACTGATGACTTACATCGCCGCGCGAAAGTAAGATCCTTTTCACTAGCCACATATCCTTTGAAAGGTCCAACATGAGCCATCCGTTTGGTCTTCACAAGATTATTCTTCCCATTAAGTGTGGACAACTGCTGCAGAAGTTTTTGTTGCCTGTTGAATGCTGTAGCCATCTCAGCACTCAGTTCTGACATCAATCTTGATTTCCCAAGAGGTTCTGGAGTTGAACCATTCATAATGTACTCTGAAGGATGTACTGCAGGGTGCATAACAACAGAAAAAGAATGGGAACGAGAAAGACAGTCGGAATTCATCTGTTCGCGTTTGTTGTTATGCTCTACAAGTGTCAGGTGATTAATCTCAAAGGCATGTTTGATTCTCTCTAGTATTGTCAGAAGTGATCTTGCCAAGAGTCGAACAACGTAATCATATGTTCGACCCCATGGAGACATCTCTTGCACACATGTCACCGTCTGGCGATGGAGTATTAACTTCTGCTCAGCATCAAGCAACTTCCGTCTATCTATGCAGTCATTGGCCTGCATTCTCCTAAATGTTTGTTCAAGCTCTGCAAGAACTTCCAGCTCTTCAGATAATTGAAAGGTTACTGCTATAAATTTCTCCATTTTCTTAACTTTCCTATCCATCTTCTTTACTCTATAACTCCACCCAGACCATTGAAGATGATTCTGAATTGGGTCATTCACAAAATCCCCAAAACGACGGAAAAAAGGGTCTGTGCACTTTGTCCCATACATAGACACAGATCTTGCTAGGAGTACCAAATTCTCCATGATCTCGTTTAGAGCAAGTTCCATAAGGTAATTACTGTCATCTGAGACAAGCTTTCTAATCCCAACTGAATTTACGAACTCCTCCCTCAATCCGCACATCCCACTATCACTCAAGTAATGCCATAAGTTAACGATCTTGGACATCAAGCTCACTACTTCAAATGCCAATATTCCAATTTTCATCTTGGCTGTCTCTGGAATGCCCTTCCCTGAATGCCTCCACATAATAGAAAACCTTGAGTCAGTCACCATGTCCTTCCTCAGGGTGAATGACTTGTGAACCCTGCATGTAAATACAAGAGATGGCTACAGAATCTGCAAAAAGGTTCAAAACAAAGTAGGAAGAATAAAGCATTAAGCATAATATCATTAAAGGAGTTGAATAGCACAAAAACAACTCTAGTCCTTGTAAAGTGTATGTCTACTTTGATACAAAAGCTGTTTTTTTTTTCATTTCATTCATTCCATTCTTCGTCTTCTTTTTTTTTTTTTTGGCAACTACTCGACTAGTGTTTGAAGTTCCAGCAATTCTATATAATGAATCAACTAAATCAAAACCACACACCTCCACGAAAATTCAAGGACTTGCAATTGTTATTGGCTTTTCCTATCACCAACAGAACATAAATTGCTCAGTCCAAGTCAAGAATCCAAAACTTGGAGATCCGACGAACAGAAAACCAGGAAAACAGAGTTCTAGCCAACCGGAGAATCCGAAATGGTCTCACTAATTGGCAGCACCCTCAACACTAAAGAGAACCAAACTTCCTCAAAACATAAAACATTAAAACAATATACAAGTAAAGCCGTGGCAGCCCAGTAAACAAAGGTGCTTGTAATCAAATCTCATGTAAACTTTACTGCTGCAATGTAAAGAGTGATGAAGAATGAAGTTGCGTAAGATCGAACCTTCACAAAACTAGTGTCATCATATAACAAAACAGACGGGAGAGACTAAAACAATTTAACTGAAGAGTGTAACAAAAAGACGGAGACAATGAGGCAAAGACAAACTGAAATTTCGAGTAGTTCAATGCCAAAGGCGTCAGAATCAGTTCGTGAGCTAATGCTTGACAGCAACAATTTTACATTATTCATTGACTAGCTTACAACTCTTCTCGTTCTGGATCTAGTCTTCCTCGTTTTCTTTTGGACGTAAAATGCAAATCGCACTCAAAATTTGTTTGATTATAGCCGTTTGAGTGTGTTATATACATATTTGTTTCAAGCTTTTAGTTGAATTATGTGAATTGAGTTTAAAGCTTAAGTCACCTTGAACCTTATATTGGTACCAGAGATTAAGATGTTAGCTCTTTCAAACTTGAACATAAAAAGCTAGAGATCACCAATGAATCCTATAACAAGAAATATTTTTGTGCATTATACTATCAATAAATCTCATCTGGAGTTCATGTTCATGCATACTTTTGGTCAAGCATTGATATCCAGAAAAAGAAAAGTTTTGACCACATGAATTCAGTCGTCGTTCATATCTGACGAGACACTCTAAAGATACTTGTCCAATTTGAGGTGTTGGTTATAACAGAAACGTACGCAAAAGGAACTTCCCCAAGTTAGAGAATTTGTAAGGATTATGCAACCGAACATATCTTATTCTTACAAAAGTCCAAACCAAATTCGGCATTTGCCGTTTTGATAGTAACTAGGGCACTTGCGCCATTTTGATTTTGTTGTTCCTGTAATCCAAGTATGCACCCATTGGTTTTTCTTTGAAACCTTTTATAGGTAAGTAACGTGGATTCCACTAATAGATTGATAACAAAAACAAAATTCAACATGGGATCGACCCCTTTGTCTTTTCAGCATAATATTGATTCCATTGTACAAGAAATTCTTTGTTTTTATGCAGCAACAGAAGAGATGAACATAATTCCAAACCTGACGACCCAATTGATATTGGTAAATATAATACTACCAATCTCATTTAGGCTTAATTGCTACATTTACGATCTTATCTTATTTGTTTTATTTTGTGTCTGTGAATAACCGGCCCTTAGCTTGCACAACCTTCTTAGCCCAAATATTATCGGAAGGCTTAATGCCACCTTTATAAACCCGTTTTGGTATGTGGAGTGGATCATCTGCTGAATTTCTGGCTTAGATAAACACCGTCTAGTTTCAAGAATAAGGTTAACTAGACGCCATCCAAATGCATGATTTGTGTGAAATTTATGTTGACTCTTGAGCTGATGCCAAAAGAGTATTAACATCGTAAATCCTAGAAACATTGAAAGTTTAATTGAGATTACATGATAACTGTAGAAATAGTTCATTACCATAGACAAAACCATCACCCAAACATAAAATCATTCATGTTAGATTATCACGAACCAAAAATAAAAAGTGTGAACGTGTACCTAAATTTATAATGATCAATTACCTTTAAGAACAGCGAGGTTGGTCTTTCAGATTAATACATTTTTACTAGAGAATCCTTTAATTTTCTCTAAATCTTATCTCCAACAATGTGATATCCCTGTTTACTTACAGAAAATAGTTTTCTGTTTTCATTTTCTAATTTTCATTGAAAATGAAAATTTTTCATTAAAAACTTGTTCATTTGTTAATATAAAAATTTTGTTTTTTATTTTTCAAAACTTAAAAATGTGTTCATTTATTGTTTTTAAAAAGCGTATTTATTGTTGTTTTTGAAAAACGTGTTTTTAATTTAGAAAACTACAAGTTTTTAATTTAGAAAATTTTTGAAAACAACTTAAACTTGTTTTCTAAATTTCTTTTAAAATTGGAAAATTAGGAAAACAATTTTCACTTAAAAATTTTATAAAAAAATTTAATATAAACATAAACTTCCATTTTTTGTTTTCATTAGAAAAATTTTCTTAAAAATAGCCTCAATTTTCTATAAGTGAACACGCCCTAAAGAAACTAATGATAACAAAGAATTCTTATAGGCTAGGGGATAACAAAGAATTCAAGTCTAATGCAACAGTTCAAAGATGCGAATTTCTCTGGTACCATAAAGCAGACAACTCGGGAGCCAGTACACGTCAACAAGCAACTGGAATTATTGCTCAGTTTAGCTACATTTTGTAAACCTTACAAGTTAAAAAATTAAAGAAATTGAAAAATCAACGTAATCTCTCTGTTCTTCTCACTCAGCCAAAAAAAGCAACAACAAAAAAAGAAAAATCGTAGATACATATATAATATAAACAAAAAAAAATCTGAAACCTCTTTTCCTCAACGTGGCTAGTGAAAGTCCTACTTTCTGTTACCGGTTTTGCGCATCCCATCAGCTAGAGGTGGATGCCTTCCAGTCCTTTGCAAGGTAGCTCGAACACCATTTGGTTTCCTTGACGGTGAAGGGCCTAGCATTGTATTCAAGTTCTTCCTACAAAAGTTGAAAGCTTTGTCAGGGAAAATGTTAAAATCACTTGCATCACATGGTAATCAGTGTGCGTGATTATTACAAAACAATAATCAAAATTGCACCTTAAGTCTGGATTCTTTACTGCTTTTGAGAATGACTTTTTGGCCTTCGAGTCAGTTCCATTGGTTAAGCTAGTAAGTTTGGCCTGATTAAGTTGCCACAATAAATCAGATTCGGATGAGTCGCTAGTGACAGCATCTAGATTATCATCCAGGTCGTCTGTTGTAGCAACCTTCAAACGGTTGTTACCCATGAAAATGTTATAGGATTGTTCAGGGAAAGTTTTGGTAGAATCTGACAGATACTTTTGGTAAAAGACATCAGGCAAATGGCCATTATCAGCTTCCCAACATCCCGTTGAGTTTGCAACTCTGTTTATGGCTTCTTGTTTGTTCACCATGACTTTATCCACCCACTGACCAGATCCCATTTCCTTCTCATCCTCCCCATAATTTTGGCTAGGACTAATGACCGGAGGCCATGGAGGTGAATTAGCTAACAGCTCATCAAGATCGAAACTTTGCCTCTTTTGCCTCAATTTAGAGTTTGAATGAACCTGCACAAAACTCAAAATAAGTCAAAAATTATAATGTCGTATATGGACGATATTAGTTATTTAGTTATGTAAATAATAGCTGCAGCAAAGTGTAAGAGATTAGGACTGAATTAGCACCCTAAATGACATATGATAAGATCCAAAAGAAGAACCAAATATGGATTCCTTCTTCAAAGATTATAATTGGTTTAGTTCTCTAAACGTGTGGATTTTACTCTTGCATATTGCAGAAAATGGAAACTATTCGAAACAGTTGGCTGCTAAGCTCACAAGGGATAACACTTTTTGCGAAGATCTTTTGCAACCTAGTTTCTGAATCTACTGATATAATTACAGGGCTAGTAACATTTGCAAATGCTTAACCATATTAACCTGAAAGCTTTTAAAAAGAGAAAGCAACCCACTGATCACAGTGAAGCAATATTCACCTCTATGTTGCCTACATCACCCATGGGTTGCCTGAAGCCATTGGTATCAGTCAAATCTCCAGATTGCTGCTTGGGATTGAAAGGTGTCAGGTCACTTTCTTTCCTTCTATAGCCATCAGAATTACCGGATGCAGAATATTGAAGGTATTCTGGCTCTCCCTCCTTTTTTGCCAGTGCGGCCTTGAGGCTTGCAATCTGGAGATAAAGAAAGACAATAAAATCAACTTTAGGTGACTGGAACGTCAGTTAACAGTGAGGTGAGGGAATTAGAGAAGGTTAAGCTTAGAGATAAAGAGGCACTAACTTGTTCTTTGAGTTCTTTAACATCTGCACCATCTTTGTTCACGCGAGCGGCACCAAGTTCAACAGTGGCTACCCGCTCCGCAAATTTGAGCGTACTTATTGTTTCACCAACGGCATCAAGCTCAGGGCTTATGTGAACAAACATCAGTGTCTTGGCTTGCCCCCCTGAAATAAGAATAGCAAAGCAACAAGTGGCCACTGCTCTATGAAAAGAACGAATTGAGAAAGTCTTAGTTGAACTATGCCATTTGGACCTTACCAAGCGAGTCTTGTAGTAACTGTGTAAGCTTGCTGTTTCTGTAAGGGACATGGGGATTCTTTTGCGCAAGTGATGCAATGACATCACCTAGAGCAGAGAGAGATTTGTTAATATGTTGTGCTTCTTTAAGCCTATCCCCTGTGGCTTCAGATTTGTCCACCCTCTCACTACCCGCCAAATCAACCAAATTCATGCAGCTACGAAGAATAGTTCCGGATGTCATGTCTCTTCCTTGAACATGAACAGTCAAGCAGCTACATTTTCACAAAGATTATAAGCTACACTGGCTGAAAGCATTGGAATATATAATTGTGCAAAGAAGACACAAAAGACAAGAACCCACCTGTGAGAACGACTGCTTCGGTCATTTAATGCTGTAGCACCAACGGCACGATTCCTTTGTCCAAGGTTCATCAAATCAATTACATCTGATGTTGATGACACTGAAACCAGGTTTGCATCTGGTACGTTTAGACCATTCTGAGAACTATTGCGGATTTCTAATGTGTCACTGAATTAAGTATGACTTTCTTATATGCAATTTTGCACATTCAGATGAAGTTTCAAATACTTAGTATACTTATCAATTAAAAGAGGAAATCATCATGAAATCAAGCTGAAGTGATATATCATGCATAACAAGAATTGCATAGTTTTGAAGGATATCTTCTGTTACTTCCGTCAGTCACAAGGAGATCCCTGACTTGCTCATTGTAAATCTCAATCATTTGAACTGCAACATTATAGCGGAAAGTGTTCTTCCTTTGCTCTGCTAGAAGAAACAAGTCACCCAATGCCCTGTAATTCACACCAAGGCTTTCCTCCGTAAGCTCCTTGGGTCCTGTCTGAAAGTATGACAACAAATGTCAACAAAACATTTTGGCATACTATTAAGAAACCACAATATTTCCTAGCATAATATCTTAAATGCTTTACCATTGTATATGTTTTTCCAGATCCAGTTTGACCATATGCGAAAATGCAAACATTATATCCATCCAGAACGGACCGAATCAGAGGCTGCATGTCAGAGAAGACCTCCGCTGCAATTTAATGAATCATTTAAGAATTCATATAGTTTTATTTGTGCTTGACGAAATTCTAGCCAACCTTGTGTTGCAGTTGGGCCAAAAATTTTGTTGAAGCTGAAGGACTTGTGTCCCTTGCCATATCTTGATGGGGTGTTAATATCGATAGAGCCTTCTTCTATATTGTCCACGGTACTTAAAAAATTTGATTGTCTCGATAAAAATGGTCGCACTCGACAGTAAACCCGAATACTACCTATTCAAAGGGAGCAAAGTATGAAGGCTTTATGAAAAAAAGCTCAGATATAAGTTCTACAAAAGATTTTTTGCAATAGTAGCCTACCCTTCAAGTCCTGCACTTCATTGTAAAGCTTGCGATTTTCTTCGAGGACCTTATGGTAACCTGAAGCCGCATGAGCTAGTCCTTGAATATGCATTCCTGTACAGAAAGTATCAAGTTTGAACCTCAGCTTCAAAGCTTCATAGTATTTCCGTGGCTTGCCTTCCCCCCACCAAAATCCACCAAAAAAGAAGCAAAAGGAGGTGGAAAGATAGGCACAGAGAGATTAAAAAAAAAACAAAGTCTATATTAGAAAACTTACCAAGATTGTTGAATTCTTCATGAAATTTCATTTGCATAAACTGCAAACCAGCCTTTGTTGCACGAAGTGAATGTTTTAATTCCTACAATAGAAAGATTATCATAGTCAGTCTTGTTGCTTATAGAGCCAGAGAAAGATTCATAGCACAAATAGCATACCTGGACACCTCTTTGCTGTTGATCAAATATCATCTGCTGTTTTAAAGTTTGGTTTTGTGATTCGTCCTCCTTGATTTTGTGAGGAAGTTCCTCTTTCTTGATCACTTCATTGCTAATCTCTTCACTCTTCATCAATCAGAAACCGAAGAAAATATGAAGTACAAATGATATATTGATGGCTTCAAAGTAAAATTTCATAATCAACTGGCGCTATGCAGACTGAGGAGATTTACCGTTTTAGTTTTTAATGCAGATTTGAAGGAAAACTTATTTCCCTGTGAAGAAGTGTTGTTTTTAGGAGTAGCCTTCACCTTCAAATTACAGCATAAAGATAACAATTAATTGGTGTTGAAGGAGCTCCATTTTCTTCTTATGAAAGAAAGTTAAACTTCAGCATACCAGATCACGTTGGTTTGCAATCCTATGCTCAAACTCATCAACCAGCTTGCTGAGAACTGATTCCACCAACTATTGCAAGTGGACACGGCATAAGGCAATGTTAGAAGCAATAGAAACAAAAGCAAGCTACAGTACTTAGTCATACTAAGAAGCAACAACTATAGATTCATAATGCAATGCAAATATTTTTCATCAGGGAGTGGAAATGAGAAAATTATAGTGATACGAAGACAGCTAATTTTTCTGTACCAAAAACAGAACACTCGTTGTGTAAAAGTTGCTGCACTTGCTAGTATATTCACTTCTTAATTATTTTACTTTGATCAACAGATGCACCATCTCCAAGTCATATTAAAAAATATAATTGAAGTGTAATCCCTTACCATTTGAACTTCTTCAGGCTTTTTATCTATCAACAGAGCACGAACAAGCATGCTCCATGAACCAGTGGACTGCGACAATTATAAAAATTTGAATTCCTTTATGTCCGAGCAGAGCACAAGCACAAGCACAACTCTAAGTGCTAAGTGTACCAACCATTTTATTGGAGTCAAGCTCAGCGGGCAGGGCACTCAATGATTTCTCATTCATTGATGAGTTCCTTGACAAAGAATTCATGAATGGTTCTGCATTTTTTCTCACAAATGATTTTGTGGTCATGGTAGGTTTCACCGTTCCTCCGAATTTCCATAGTCCATTTCCACCACTCTGTTTCCACTCATAATAGGATTTGAGTGCCAAAACACTGTTCACAACCCTGGCAGATTTTCCTCCCTGAGATTGTGCGGAAAGAGGACAACAACATATTGGCAAGTTTAGGCTAAAAACTCAAACAAAACACAACTCAACTTTAGAACTACAGGTATATCCAAATTGCAATACAAAAACTAAGGGAATAGAGTAGATATTTGCTTATAGCAATTTGCAAGACATACTTGTTCAAGATCAGAAGCTTCAAAAGTAGGAACCCCCAACTCTTGAACAGCCACAAGGAAATTCCTCACGTTTTCAAAGTATTGAAATGCAGACAATGGTGCTCCATCCGGGATAAGCGCAGCATCACATGGACTTTCAACCACCTGCAAGCAATCAATGTTTTTAATGCCCCGTAAATTTTTAACTAATAACTACAACAATCTACAAGAGATTGGGTTAATTGCATATATATACATGTATATATGTATAAATTCACTCACCTTAGGCACAGCTCCAGATTGGACCTTATTAAGAGCATTGCATAGAATGATCCCACTTCTCAATCCAAGCCTCAACTCCTCCTCCGAAGGCTCTGCCGGCAAATCCTTAGCTCCCACTACTCCAACCATCTTTCTTAACCACCCTGCTGCTTCATATCTCCTCGACGCTACAGTTAATTTCATCAAGAAAGGATACATAAAAAAAAGTTCAAAAACTGTGTATTCCATGTAATGAAACATCCGGAATCAAAAAAATTGATATTTAAATATTTAATAAGAAGAAAAAAGAAAGTAAATATGTAGGATACCAGCTTCTTGAGCTTTTCTAGACTCTAAATCAACATCTCTGTGTCTAATGCCGTGCTGTTGCAGAACATCCTCCACCACTGCCGCCACCGAAAACGACAATCCTCCCTCCTCCATTCCTCCCTACCAAACGACAACCCCCACAAACAATCAACAACAAGAAGAAATGCTCTGTTTCTATTGTGTTTCCTCAACAAAATACTACAAACTTCCAACAACCACTCCTTAACCAAAAAGCAGAAAAATGGCCTTCAAATTGAGAGAATGAGAAAGGGGGGACAGAGAGAGAGAGGGAGATGATGATATTTTGCGGTGTGTTGGATTTGCCTTTTGCCTTCTTTTTCTCTTTTATTATTCTCCCATGTTACTCACTATCTACTCAACTACTAACTTACTTACTAGTTACATACAATACACTCACCCCCCATACTTAAAGCTATCTCTCTGTATGTGTGCTTTATACTCATTTCTACGTACTCTCTCTCTCTATCTCTATCTCTTTCTCTCCCATACCTGCTTCTCCCAACCTCCCGCTGTAACTGCTTTCTCTTTTCAGAAGCCATACTCGGCGCGTGCACCTTTAGCAATGTCGAATAGTAATCTTTATTTCACCATCCTTTCAAAAACTCTCATATAAGTGGAATTATGTTTTATTTTATCTGGAGGAGTTGGGTTGGGTTATCCGTACGTATCCCTCCATTGGAATTCAAAACTAAATCAGTCCATTTCAAACACATTATAAAAATAATCAACCAAAAGCGGGCGGCTGGTTTGTCCATTTCTTCATGACTGTTGGATAGATTTATTCTTTTTTTTGGTTTAATTCTTCAGAATCCAAATGTTCAATTTCAATTTCAATCTTGGTCATATTATGGATAACAGTTTGAAGGCTCAGGCAGACCTTTTCACCTTTCTTTTGCTTCACCCTTACATTATGTTCTAATTGACCTTCTATAAAATGTTGATTCCAATTTTAGAGACATTATTGTTAGATAAAGCTACATCTATACCAAATTAATTACATGCTTATTAGGCCTAATAATTATTCAAAGATGGAATCTGTTTCCTTTTCAGAGTGATATTGGTTCATGAACATTAGTATTAAAACGGGAATTGACAAGCACATCATCAAAGCTAAACCTTTGTGATTATGATACCAACCTTTTTCTTTTGAGAAAAAAAAAGAGAAATCTATTATTAATTACCAAATAATCTCTACAAACTTTTATTTTGTATCTGCAAGTTTTAAATTCAAGAAATCACATTCCTGATTTGGTCAAGTACCAGCACAATCTTTAATCCGCACTTCTCAGCAACGAAACATGCATCAAAAGTTCCAGTGTGGTAGGCAGAGTGTATCCATCAGAAAACCAAAATGGTAGTTGAAAACGGTTACCAAACAGCTGAATCCTATATTATCATCATCAAATTTCCACCGCATCAACACATGACATTACTTATATGATCTTCAAGCCTAAGCAATTAAAGGGACTGGATTGTTATTTCATATTTTTAAAATAATTATCATTAAAAAGCATGACTAAGTGAATCAGAGGAGGAGACCTCCAACGTTCGAAATTTTTCAAATCTTAGGCTCGGGACAAAACCAACCAGGTTCGGAGTCCTGAAAGGCCCACGTGGCACGGGCTTACCCGGACCCACTTCACGGGCCGTTTCGTTCGGCAGGGCTTTAATTATTATTATTTCTTTTCTTTTTGCATCCCGAGCTATAATCTTCTGCAGATGTTTTAGCTGAATCTTATAGTTTGGTGAATCATGGAGAAGATGTCATAAGTGTTTTCTTAAAATGCTAAGTCTAGATCAGGTTGGATTAACCATATTTAAGAAACAACTAAGTATGAAGAGAACGTCTACATATTTACTTTACCTCTTGACAGAGAGTGGGAATGGAATGCAATGTATTGTTGGCAAAGAGGCCGATAATGGGAAGAAAGGTGAAGTTCTTTTGTGTTTGTAGAGCAATACCAAGTTGGCGATTTTGGCCAATTCGTAATCTTACAAGTCCCAATGCATTGTTTTAGTTTGTACACTAAAAGTAGGTAAAAATAAGAGTTGAACACATATAATTGGAGATGGGAAGCAATTAAGGAAAGATTATCTTTACAGGTAGTGTTTGCCTTCACATGCTCGGGGAACCCACATCTTCAGTTCAGGCTCTTTTTTTGATGCAGGAGGTTCATGAAGTGTGAGAAGATGGCAACCCACATCATATATATTTACAGGAAATAACATATTCATAAGGATCACAACCTACAGGAAAATTGGTTGGAATTTTCCATTTGCAAAATACAAATGGAGTAGAATGTAGGCCAGTTGGAAGACCAACAAACCTCAGATGCTTCTAATTAACTTGGAAATCATCAAGTTAGACTTAGATCACTATAACTAATAGCTTTACTTACTAAAATGACGATAGATCATGATACCCTTTATGCTTTCAGCTGTATTCTCGAGGGATCCGAGGCAGAGAACAGGGACTGCCCCTCTTAATACTTTTGCAATTCTTTTGTACCGCTAAAGTAATCCAGTAGTTCCTGTTCTGTTCTGTTCTGTGATTAAAATTGATAAGTGTAGCCTCAATAAACCAAAAGTCTCTATCAGTATTAAGAATAACAAGTCCTCAATTCTTTATTTCACGATAGTTTGAATAAAATAAGTGTTGGTAAGAATTTAATATTCAAAATATGGACCTAAGATTAAGTTAAAAGGCGTGGTTAATAGATAATAAGTCAATATTTCCTATAAAACAGTAAGTAGAATTATTACTTATATACTTTTCTTGTGTAAAAAGAAAGAACAAAAAAGACTGTCCATCATGTTAAAGAAAGAACAGTATCCCATGTTAATGGCAAAGTGAAAGCATTTCTCATCATTGTAATTATTACTCTAGGCTGGACAGAATGCCAAAAAGAAGTAAGGAAAAACAAATAGCAGCCCCACTTGGAAAGCAAAGGCATGAGCAACCAGCAAACTCCAACCAAGAGATGTAGTTGAGAATGGCATTGAAATTCTTACATGAAAAAGGTCAAGCCTTTACATACAAGAAAGGACAGTTTGCTAACCAGACTAAAACTTAGGAGTTGATAGTTGCTAACCTTAGGCTAATGAGTTTGCGAGCTCAAGTGCTAGTTCTTACAACATTTTAGGTTGAACCTAATCATAGACATTAAGATATGAAGAAAGGAAGAGTAAAGGAGCATCATAGCTTTTGTATATTTATCTTTTCTATCATTTTTAATAATGAATTGAGCAACTTGCTTCCTCAATGAACCATCTTCAAACATAGGAGAAGACAGTAATATCCTTTTAATGATATGGCCCTATGCTTTTTAACCGACCATATGCTGAGTACATTGACAAAGGGTATAGTGCTTAAAATTCCCTTTGCTCTCTTCTCCTTTAGTGGATTTATGTAATTGCTATAAAGCATACTTCTCAAATCCCTTATTCAGTACACGTAGTTTATGGTGATATGCTAAAGGAGTATTTCATAGGATGCTCTTTCTGGGGTTAATGAGTTGTCTAATTATGAACACTTGTCTGCTTTATTGGGACAATTACAAGTGCATTTAGTGATGAATGTATGGAATATCTTTCAAATCGTCGTCTTAGTCCTAAAACTTTCGAGTGGGGCATTACTTTTCAATCTCCACATCTTTACTGTCCCTATCCAATACATTGTAAATTGAAAGACGTCTAATTGGGTTGTACAATTTGGATGGAAATGAATACACTAAACATAAAACCTAGTAAAAGGTAATAACTGAAAGGGAAAAAACGAGCTTTTGTTCCTTTATTTTTACGGTAAAAGTTGGTTTATCAACAAGAAGATGGGCAAATGTCTATTGGATTACGTTACCACCAGCATGGAAACGTGTTAATGATTGGACAATTGGGTTATGAAATGATTTTGAGTTTTCCTCCTAATCCCCTTTCTTTCAGTCTCTCTCAGCTGGAAGGAAACAATACAGGTCCCTTGATTCAGACTACCCAACTACAAATTTGCTTTAGGACTTCTTTTACCTTCTCTCCTAAGAATCAGCAATGCTGTAAGTATTTGGGGTCTCAAAACTTTCTTCCCAAACCCGTAGATAGCAAGTCATAACTCAACAGTGAAAGAAGGTCTCAAGTGAAATCCATTTCTACCGAAATTCGGTTAAGTCAGTGTTTCTGTACATACTCAAAGAGCTTGTAATCAGGCTACTGATATTTTGGTATCAATCAAGACTTGTCCTAATTCCATGATTTTCCATTGTGAACCAGACCATCATAGTAATATAGTAGGCCATGCATGCCGGGTGAGCTATGTTTCCTGAATCCTGACATGAAAATAAAGCAGTCACCTCATATGGTTGGACTTTTAAGTTTCTTAGATTCTTCGTGTTTGTTCAAAAATTTAAAGATATAGCTGTTGTATGTTTGTCTTGGGGAATTCTCAGACGATCAAATCACTAAATACGTGAGATCAGGATACTTGTCTCTATGTTATGTAATATTGAAAACAACTTGATTTATTAAACTGTGTATCATACTTTTGGTTTTAGAGCATATATATATATATATATATATATGAGCTGCCGTAAATGTTTTTTCACCAAAATGTGGTTAAAAACGAATGAACACATTTTAACGTGACTGATTGTGAACTCTTCCCTTAATTTTTTTCTTAATTCTAACTACCAAGTTGGATACATTTCTTCTGATAGAAATGTACTGTTGCTTCTTGACTTCAGATAATCAATACTGTTACTTTTGTATCGAGTAATACATTACGAGGTATTCAGGACTTTAAATCATGAGATATAATCACCGGAAGTGATATAATC
>JANIMX020000288.1:6494343-6504521 GCA_024582655.2 Erythroxylum kunthianum | reverse complement strand
AATTAAGTTGAAGTTCTCTTTCATTTAAAAAATGCTTATTCTAAAGAACCTTTTGAGTATCTTTGTAACACCCCATTACCCTAGGGTACGCACCGAGACGCCCGTAGGTCATTCCGATACATATCCTAAGATAAGGGAGCGCTACGTGCAATTTCTACAAACTCCACATGGCATCACATACATTTAAATAAATAAAACCAGTAACTGTAAATTGCAAGATTTTTAAAACCAAATTTCTCTTTTCATTACTCCAAAACATCAGTTTATACATCAGTGTACAGTCTGTACATATAGAAATCCTAATACAGATACTATGCCAAAAGAAATGCAACAACTCCTAACTAGGTCATCCCAAAATACTGAAGTCCCAGCTGACCCACCTGTGTGCCATAACCTCTCTCGTCAATCTGGTCCACACAGTCTCAGAAAATCTCTCTCTGGAGCTAGGAGTCTAAATCCCTCGGTCCTGAAAAATAATTTGCAATTTTGGGTGAGTTTGCGAACTCAGTGAGGAACCATCATCGATGGTCCACTCAATTCATGCAACACATAAGGCATGTAGCACTTATAATCCACACAATCCGCATTATCACATTGGTCACATAATATAAGGCATTAAGCCTTATCACAAATATTACACACTAGCACATAATCAAAGTGTCACACAATCAGACACATTAAATAAATGCACATGAAATGTTATGTGACACTTCCCATTTTATTTCGTTGTTGTGACCGAGCGCCTAAAACTGTCCCTTAAAGGGCACATTATGCGTTGAGCCATAGGCTCTGGGGAGCTCGAGGCTCCAATATCACATTGAGCTAAAAAGCTCTAAGCGGTGGCTGCTCTGGTCACAACTCTCATTAATCTTGGCATGCATTCATGAATGAAATGCATGTAGCACATTAAGCACAATTTCACTCAATCCACTAGTCAAATTACAATTAGGCATAGTCACATTTCACAATTAGGCACAAAAGTCATATCAGTCATGATCTCAAGTGATCATGATCAGAACACATAAGCATATAAATCACAAAAGCACTTCTATGTCACAATCTTCCCATATGTAGTCATCGGACCTCCTGTCCGGAATTCCCAGTCATAAATAACACAAGTTTTCCCTCCATTCTTCTCCACAGTTCATAATTAATAAAAGTAAACACAGAAATTGAGGGACCGTCTAGGTCACTCACCTATTGCTTCCGAGCTAATGCTGGGAAGTCTCCGCAACGTCTGTATGGCGACGTTCCAGCTGTGCCTCTATAACAATCAAATTTTACACACATTATAATTTATTCAATCAAAATGTATAATAAATGCACATGTATGAATTAAATGAGTACTATGCATGTTCATGACAATCCCGGCATCAATCAGAAATTAATTCTGAAAAATAACCCTAATCGGTCCACTTAATTAGGGTTTAAAAATTCAATTTCTCCTATGATCACTGAAAAATCCTAAATTTGGTATGGAGAGGTAGAGAATATTTTTAGAAAGCCGACGCTTCAAAAATCGGTTCAATCGGAGGTCGGATGGCCAAATTAAACACAAAAAGGTGTATAGGGGTCGGATTTAATACCAAATAAAAGAAAATTTTCAGTTTCTTCCCTCACCCGAACCTACCAATTTCCAACCCTCATAACTTTTCACACACTCACTCAAAATTCACAAATGACATATCACTGGAAAGCTAATGAAAAGATCTACATTTTCATGCAAAATTCACAATCAAATTCTGTCAAATTCTGGGTCAAAAATCGAGTCAAACTCTTCTGTTCAGTCACTCACTTGACAGAATTAAAACACAACTTCCAAACCTTGCAAGTCTCTACCCCGTGATCCAAAAATTCCATACTTTACAGAAATGGAAAGATCACTGAAAGCTCTACAATTCATATAAAAGCATCAAAACTCAATTCTAACTCAAATTGGTTCAATTTCTCAAACAAAGTTTCTGCCTTGCCTTCTTTATACCTAAAACTCAGTCAAGCTTCCAGAATTCATATCTCACAGTTTACACATCCAAAAATTACATATTATATATCAATAAAAAGCTCTCACAATCCTCTACAAGTTTCCTTTAGACTACTTTCTCCAATTCAGTCTCTAAAAATTCAAAATTGAACTCAGAAGTCGGAAGTCAGAAAAATCACTGTTCCATTGGTTACTGTTCATGTCAATTCCGAAATTTCCACAAATCCTAACTTTTACTCCTGATCTCAGAAAAATGTATATTATATGGAAAATGAAAGATAACAAACATATCTTCAACTCTCCAGAAGATCACATTCATCAATTTAGCCAAATTCTATCCCAATTAATTCATCAAAGTTTCTGCACAAAATTACACTTTCAGAACACTACCTTTACTGTTCATGCCTAAAACAATGGTGACTTTCCAACTCAAATTAGACACTCCTAATGACAGAATTAGACTTCCATTTCTTCATATGAAATGAAGATAAACTCTTCTAGTTTATGTCAAGCCAAGAATCACCACAATATCACACTTATATAAAAAGTTATGGTCTGATCACTAAAATGACCTAAATCTGCCAAATTTCAGATTTGCCAAAATTCAATTTCATCTTACTTCTCTTCCAATTTTACATCATCTAACACTTCTTTAACACCAAATTGCACTCTATATTCAGCCTAACACAACTTCATCATGCCATTCACCATTTAACCTACAATTTACAGCACACTCAATATTCATTTTTACAAGAATTCCATTCCAATATATACATCCTAATCATTGTTAAACTAAGCAATTCTTTTTACCTTTAACATAACAATCAATCCTCATTCATCTTCAACCTAACACAATAAATTCATGAACAAGACTAATTCACATCTTTCATGCATAATATGCCATGTTTTATGCATGAGAATGCCATATGAATGAAGAAAGAAGCATTAAAACCATAAGGTTACCTTAAATACTCTTAATCCTCCAAGATAGCTTTTCTTCTAATTTTTCACACTTCTCTCTCTAATTCTCCAATACTCACGGCAGCAATAGTAAATGAAGAAGGTGAGTGTGTATGGTAGTTAAGGAAGCAAAGAAGAGAAGCCAAGAAGTGGAAGAGTTGTAGAACAAAGAAGGAATAATAAAATTTCAAAGAAGAATGTAGGAGAAGTGACTTTCGGATGAGAAAAACAACATAAGCCAAAAACTCTCTCTAAAAAGGCAAGAAAGACACTAACAGAAGCAAGAAGAAGGGTATAAGTCGTATGACTTATTTCACTTAGGTTTTAATTAATTAGGAATGTGACAAATGTCACATTCCTATAGGTTTAGGACTTTTATTTGCATTTCACTTCGATTTCAGTCCAACTTCCAATGGCTCACTCCAAAAATTCCAAAACAATTTTCCTTAAAGTTTCATTGCCATTGGACCACAAATTTTCTACTGATAGTCTCCTATCAGTCGTTTAGCAATTTTCCGGGTCCGGAAACAAGTCCAGAAAATTCCCAGAAAATTCCTATAATTTTCTAAAATTAGAAAACTCCTATTAAACCTCTCCAATTACTATTCTCAAACACTTAAGGCACTTTTCTCAATTTAGCCACTTAATCACTATCCAAAAACCGGGAAACTGTCATGTATGCATGTACAAACATTTCATGTGCAACATTCACTTATCTATTATGCATGTGCATGTATAATGCATGCATATGTCACTGTTCACTAGCAATTGGTGAGGGGATGTTACAATTCTCCCCTCCTAATAAAAATTTCGTCCTCGAAATTCTTACCTGTCGTGTCGAACAGGTGAGGATACTGTCTCCTCATGTGCTCCTCGGTCTCCCAAGTCGCTTCCTCAGTTGAGTGGTTCCTCCAAAGGACTTTCACCAATGGAATAGACTTATTCCTCAACTGCTTGATCTGTGATCCCACAATCTTAACTGGCTCCTCAACATAACTCAGATCACTAGCTACCTCTATCTCCTGAGCCGGTATCACATGTGTAGGATCTGATCGATATCGACGGAGCATACTCACATGGAAGACATTATGCAACTGTGACATCTCATTCGGTAAGGCTAACTTATAGGCCAATGGTCCTATCCTCTCGATGATCTCATATGGACCAATGTACCTAGGGCTTAACTTGCCCTTCTTACCGAATCTCAGAACACCTCTCCACGGTGACACTCTAAGGAAGACTCTATCTCCCACACTATACTCCATATCTCGCCGGTGCTGATCTACATAGCTCTTCTGTCTATCCTGAGCCGCTTTTATGCGACTCCGGATCAACTTCACCTTATCCACTGTATCCTGTATCAGCTCCGGGCCCTCAATCATCCTGACACCCTCTTCATCCCAATATAAAGGCGATCTACACTTCCTCCCATACAATGCCTCATATGGTGCCATCCCGATGCTACTATGATAATGGTTATTGTATGCAAACTCTATCAGAGCCAAATACTGATCCCAAGCTCCTCTGAACTCCAATACACAAGCTCTGAGCATATCCTCAACAGTCTTAATGGTCCTCTCACTCTGCCCATCTGTCTGAGGATGAAATGCTGTACTGAAGTTCAATCTAGTACCCATAGCAGACTGCAGACTCTTCCAGAACCTCGAAGTGAATCTGGGATCCCTGTCTGACACAATCGACACAGGAACCCCGTGCAGTCTCACTACCTCTGCTACATACTTCTGGGCCAACTGATCTAGAGAGTTATTCTCTCTCACTGGCAAGAAATGGGCCGATTTAGTCAACCGGTCCACTATGACCCAGATAGCATCATGCTGCCTCGGAGTCTTAGGCAGCCCCATAATGAAATCCATAGTAATTCGTTCCCATTTCCACTCAGGAATAGGCAACGAATGAAGCTTCCCTACAGGAGCTTGGTGCTCAGCCTTAACCTGCTGGCACGTCATACACCGAGATACATACTCAGCTACCTGCTTCTTCATCCCTGGCCACCAAAAATGCTGTTTCAGAGTATTATACATCTTGGTAGTACCAGGATGCATAGCATATGTGGCCATGTGAGCCTCCTCTAAGATCTCCTTCCTCAAATCATCAATATCAGGAACACATAGTCTCTGTCTTAACCACAATGTCCCATCTCTCACCTCAAACTCTGAATCTGGATCAGTCTCCACTTTCCTCCTAAGCTTCACCATAACAGGATCCTGATCCTGAACTCTCCTAATCCTGTCCTGTAGCATCGGTCTAAGCTTCAGAGTGGCTATTAAAGCTCCACTCTGCTCCAGATTCATCTGCACATTCAAAGCTCTCAACTGAATCAAATTAGGTAATCGAGATACCTGAATCTGAGCTGCACTGATATGAGACTTCCTACTCAATGCATCTGCCACCACATTAGCCTTCCCCGGGTGGTACTCAATAGTGCAGTCATAATCCTTCAGCAGCTCAATCCATCTCCTCTGCCTCAGGTTCAACTCTCTCTGACTCAACAGATATCTCAGGCTCTTATGATCAGTGAAGATCTGGAAAGTCTCACCATAAAGATAGTGTCTCCAGATCTTCAGAGCAAAGACCACTGCAGCCAACTCTAAATCATGCACTGGATAGTTTACCTCGTGAGCCCTCAGCTGTCTCGAGGCATATGCAATCACCCTACCATGCTGCATCAGAACGCACCCCAATCCCTGATGAGATGCATCACTGTACACCACATAACCGCCAGTACCTGATGGAATTGTCAACACCGGTGCAGTAGTCAACCGATGTTTCAACTCCTCAAAACTCCTCTGGCACTCCTCAGTCCATCTGAACGCAGCATTCTTCCTCAGAAGTTTTGTCAGAGGGGCTGAGATCAAGGAAAACCCCTCGACAAACCTCCGGTAATAACCTGCCAATCCTAGGAAGCTCCTGATCTCCGACACATTCCGTGGAGCTTCCCACCTCATCACTGCCTCAATCTTACTCGGATCTACCTGTATGCCATCTCCAGTCACTATATGACCCAAAAAGACCACCTCTGTCAGCCAGAATTCACACTTACTGAATTTGGCATACAACTGTCTCTCTCTCATAATCTGTAGAACCAATCTCAGGTGCTCCATATGCTCCTCTCTACTCCTCGAATACACCAAAATGTCATCGATAAAGACAATCACAAACTGATCCAGGTAGGGCTGAAAGACCTTATTCATCAAGGCCATGAAAGCTGCCGGGGCATTAGTCAACCCAAACGGCATCACCAGAAACTCGAAGTGCCCATACCTGCTCCTGAATGCACTCTTGGGTACATCAGCCTCAGCTATCTTAAGCTGATAATACCCTGACCTCAGATCCAGCTTAGTAAACACCTGAGCTCCCTGCAACTGATCAAATAGATCATCGATCCTAGGCAGTGGATACTTATTCTTCACTGTCACCCGATTCAGCTGCCTGTAATCGATGCACAATCTCAAAGTCCCATCCTTCTTCTTCACAAACAACACTGGAGCGCCCCACGGTGATACACTGGGCCTAATAAAGCCCTTCTCCAGTAACTCCTGTAACTGAGCCTTAAGCTCCTTCAGTTCCACAGGTGCCATCCTATATGGAGGAATAGATATAGGAGCAGCCCCTGGAACCAGATCAATAGTAAACTCTGTTTCCCGATCCGGTGGCAGTCCCGGTAACTCATCAGGAAACACATCTGGGAATTCCCTAACCACAGGAATATCCCGAAGTCTCTGCTCAACTCTGGTATCAATGACATGGGCCAGATAGGCCTCACATCCTCCCTGCATCAACCTCAGGGCACTCAGAAAAGAGATCATCCGGGCTGGCACTGCCTGACTAACTCCTCGAAAAACTGCTCTAGGCTGTCCAGGAGACTCCAAAACAACCTCCTTGGTGTAGCAGTTCATAATAGCCCTATGGGCAGTGAGCCAGTCCATCCCCAGAATAACATCTATCTCTCTCAACTGTAATACAATAAGGTCTGCCTTCAACACTGCTTGATCAATCTGGATCGAGCATCCCCTGCAGACCTCCCCTAAGGCTGTAGTAGTACCTAGAGGTGTACTCACCTCTAATCCATATAGTAGGGACTCCCTATCACAATGTACTCTACATGCAATATGTGGTGCGATAAATGAATGCGTGGACCCTGGATCTAGCAGTGCAAAAACCTCAAAATCAGAAATCAGAAGTGCACCTGCTACCACATCCGGAGAGTCCTGGGCCTCCTGCCTCGTCATGGCGTAGACCCTCGCCTGTGACTGTGGTCGGCTGCCCCGACCCTCAGTCCTCCCTGCTGAGCTCCCAGCTCTAACTCTGACTCTCCCTCGACCCCTCTGTCCAGGTCCACTGGCCCTACTCTGCTGCACTGTCGTGTTACTCCCAGTGCGCCCACTAACAACTGGTCGTGCCTCTACAGTCTCAGGACAGTCTATGATCCGATGCTCCATGGAGCCGCACTTAAGACAGGCTCCTGTCAGTCTCCAGCACTCTCCCATATGTCTCTTCTCACAATGCACACACACTGGAGGCTGGGTATAAGCTGATCCTCTGCCACTACCACTGCTAGACTGCCCAAATCTGCCCCTCTGTACAAACCTCGACTGTCTGGACCCACTAGCCGCTCTGAAACCTCTGCCCTGGCGCCTACTGACACTCCTGCTAGGGCCACCCTGACTGTCACTGGGTCTCTTCCCCCGAGACCCCTGTCCAGACTCTGCCTGTGCAGTCCTCATCAGCTGCTCAATCCTCACTGCAGCAGCCCTGAGCTCAATAAAGGTGCTCATATCAGATCGGGCCAACCTGGTCCTGATGTCCAGATTCAGCCCACTCTCAAACCTCCGGCACTTATCTGCCTCAGTAGGTACAACTGCAGTAGCATAACCCATCAGCTCATTAAACCTGACCTCATACTCTGCCACTGTCATCCTCCCCTGTCTCAGCTCTAGGAACTCCTGCATCTTCATATCCAGATAAATCCTGGGCATATAGTTATCTCTGAATGCCCGCAGGAAATCCTCCCATGTCAGTAAACACGGTCTGGTGGTACTGCCTGGGACAGTCTTCCACCACTGATAAGCAGAACCCTGTAACAAAGACACTGCATAATCGAACCTCTCATCAGGCTCGCAGTCCATCTGATCAAGGACTCTCTCAGTCCTCTCCAACCATCCCTCAGCCTCTGCAGGGTCTGTACTGCCATAAAAGTCGACTGCACCCTGCTTGCGCAGCCTGTCATACCTCCTCTCCCGCCTCACGGGAACTCTAGGAGGTCGCTCCACAAATCCAGGTACCGAGGACTCCACACTCGCTCCCACTGATCCCTGGTCAGCTGACTGATCCATCTGATCACCTAAAACGGATGACCTGTAAGAACAACAATTATTCTGATCATTTTCCTTATTTCTCAGATTGATTCAAGCCTAAACAGTATAATTCAAGCCTAAACCATGTAATTCAAGCCTAACAGTCTATTAACCCCAGTAGATGCCAAACCATGCTCTGATACCACCTAAATGTAACCCCCCATTACCCTAGAGTACGTACCGGAACGCCCGTGGGTCATTCCGACACATAACCTAAGATAATGGAGTGCTACGTGAAACAACTATCGAACTCCACATGGCATCACATACATTTAAAAGAATAAGAACCAGTAAATGAAATTCACAAAATTTTAAAACCAAAATCCTCTTTTCATTACTCCAAAAACATCTGTATATACATGAGTGTACAAACTGTACATATCAAACCTAATACATATACTATGCCAAAAGAAATACTCCTAACTAGGTCATCCTCCAAAACTGAAATCTCAGCTGACCCACCTGTGTGCCATAGCTCCCTCGTCAGTCTGGGCCACACAGTCTCAGAAAGTCTCTCACTCTGGAGCTAGGAGTCTACGTCCCTCGGTCCTGAAAAATAGTTGCAATGTTGGGTGAGTTTGCGAACTCAGTGAGGAACCATCATCGATGGTCCACTCAATTCATGCAACACAGAAGCATGAAATCACTTATCATTTACAGACAGAAAAATAATAGCAGACAGATTATCACTCACATCAGTGGAAAGCATTAAGCTTTTCACTTTTCAGAATAAGGCTAATAGCCTTTCACATCATCAAACACAATTAGAAATGCACAGGAAATGCATATGAGACACTGTTCATTTTATTACGTTGTTGTGACCGAGCGCCTAATCTGTCCCTTAAAGGGCACATTACGTTGGGCCATAGGCCCTGAGGAGTTCGAGACTCCGATAACACTCTGGGCTCAAAAGCCCTAAACATTGAGCCTGAGGCTCTGTGGAGTTTAAAACTCCGATAACACTGTGAGCTCGAAAGCTCTAAACGGTGGCTGCTCTGGTCACAACTCCATTATCTGATCATGCATTTATGATGCACACTAAGAAAACACATTTCATTCACTTGTCACATTGATCATGATCATAATGATCATGCTCACAATCACAATCACCTAATTTCCAATAAACACCGAAGGCACACAAATCATGATCTCAAGCGATCATGAACACAAACAAATAACACATAATATTCACATAAGACACATAAGGCACTTCTATGTCAATTTTCTCCCGTCATGTGTTCATCGGACCTTCTGTCCGGAATTCGCAACAGTACACAATTCCCTCCATTATTCTCCACAATTGAATAAAGCATAGATAAATAAAACACATAGATTGAGTGGACGTCTAGGTCACTCACCAGTAACTTCCGAGCTAGTGCTGGGAAGTGTCAGCAACGTCCGACTGGTGACGTTCCCGCTGAGCCTCTAAAATAGACAAAGGCACTCACATTATGATTGGATCAATCAAAAATGTGTAATGAATGCACATGTATGAATTAAATGAGTACTATGCATGTTCATGACGTTCCCGGGATCAATCAGAAATAAATTCTGACATTTAACCCTAATTGGTCCACTTTAGGGTTTCAAAATTAATTCTTCCTATGAGCACTGAAAAATCTAATTATTGGTATGGAGAGGTAGATAATGATTTTAGAAGTCCGACGCTTCGAGAACGGAGTCAATCGGAGGTCGGACGAAGAAGTTACACTCAAAAGATTGGAAAAATAGGAAAAATCCTAATTAATTGAAAAACGCAAAACGGCAGCGTTTCGCGCGACGCGCGAGCGGTCGCACTCGCGGGTGCGAACCGCTCACTCGCGGACGAGGAGAAATTAATTAGAGTGCTTCGAGAGTACAGG
>JANIMX020000288.1:6160223-6183976 GCA_024582655.2 Erythroxylum kunthianum | reverse complement strand
TAATTATTAATATATATAATTGAATATAATGAATTAAAATATATTTAAAATTTGATATAAAACAAATTTTTATTTTTCAATATTTTAACAAACCAACCATCATCAATAGTAATGGTAATCATTCCTTCATCTTAACCAACCATCATAATTATAATGATTATATTCATTATCATTCCTCTCTGTATTCATTCTCATTCTCATTGTCATTGTCCTCTGTGAACCAAGCATCCCCTAAGTGTCAAAGATAATTTTTTAAATACAGTAAAAATGATATTCATTATAGAAGAGGTATTGTATGAGGACTATTATTTCTAGTATGAAGGCATCATTTAAAAAGGGCTTTCGTACGTATGCCCAAAAAAATAAATTTTCTTCGTTAATGATAGCCCTGGCCAAAAGGACACCATTAGTTGCTGAAATTTTTGTGAAGATGAAAATAAGTATGATTGAAAGATGAAAGATAAGATCTAGTCCTGAAACATAAAAAAGATTCTGTTATTTCAAAAAGCATATAGAAAATATTTGTCTTTCTTGCACAAATGTTTTGAAGCCATTAAAAAAAAGATAAGGCTAAACCTCTCAAAAAGCATATAGAAAATATTTGTCCTTTTTATACAAATGGTTTGAAGCCATTTAAAAAAAAAGATAAGGCTAAACCTTTTGGGGTCTATAAATATAGTGATAATTCTGAAGCTAATACTAAAAAAGATAAGATGGAAATCTCTTCAGCACTAAGATGCAAGAGAATCCCAAAAAAGAAGATAAGAAGAAATCTTAAATAAACATAAAATTTGCTTTCAACTGTAATAGGTAAAGCTTTTTTGTTTAGGTTGTAATTTAACTTTAACCTTGACCTTTTTGTCAAAATGAAAGGAAATATCTTGTCAAGAATTTAGCAATTTTTAATTAAAAAAAGATTTTAGCAAATTTGTAAGAAAAAAAGAAGAATTTAGGAATTTTGTTAAATGCAAAGTAATATGCAACCTTCAACGGTCTATTTTATTTAAAAAAGGAAGGCCCAAAAAACACAGAGGAGATAGGCCCTTGAATCTCTCCCTGCGCGTCTCGCTCTCCTTCTTCTTCTCGCAACAAAAAAAAGAGCAAAATAAAAAAAAAAAGCAAAAGAAGACCCAAGCCCAGAGAAGTCTCGCTCGCATAGTACCCCTCTCTTCGAAGACCAAACCTTAGAGAGAGAATTATTTTTTAAAACACACGCAAAAAGGACCAGAGCGAGAAATCAAAATTTTGTTTCTGGGGGAGAGATTGAAACACAGAGGCCTAATTAACGCTCTCTAATGGCTGACATTTGCCGCGAGGTGTTGTGTCCTAGGGGCAATTTGGGTCGTTTTTGATTGAGGTCGTTTTTCACCCTTCAAAAACCCTAGGAGAGAGAAAGACCTTAAAATTCCTCTCAGCAGACCTTCCTATTCTGTCTCTGCTTTATGCCCTAGCTCCCCAATTTTGTAATTCAGGTAACTACTGTTCGAATTTCGGGTTTAATTTCCGAGTTCTTTCCAAACCCTAGAATTTTAGGTAGGGCGGGAGGTTTGGGGTGCAATGTTGAATGTATTCAAATCGGGCGTGATATGAGTGGGAGTGTAATTTAGGGTTTACTCCTTTCGTGCAATGAGCATGTGTTCAATTTGTTTTTGGTTTGATTTGGTGCTTCAGGATTGAATGCTCCTTTAGTGCCTTGGTTAGGCTATTGAGTTTGGAAGTTCTTCCTTAGCGAGTGATTGCATGAGACTTTGAAACGACTTATTGACGTTTGAGTGTGTATCGTTCTTTTTTATAGACGAACATTCTTAATTTGTGAGTGCATGTATTGGATATTGTGCAGTCATTAATTACTATGTGTAGGCATTGCTTTGGATTCTGACATGTGTTACCGATGATGCATTTCCCTTCTTGGAAAATTGAGCTGTTTGAGCTCAACTATTGTTTGGAGTGCTAAAACGTGCACTTTTAGTGCTCATTACATTGCTGTGCATGCAATTTTGCTATATGTTTTTCTAGTCTACCACAATGAATGTAAGCACAATATCTCAGCTTCATAAACATTCAAAAAATTATTCTGCTTGGGATGATTAGTGACACTCCACTATACTGTGTGATGTATGATGTGCAAGAGCATGTGTTATAGGATATGTTCTATTCACTTGGTTGATTGTGTTAAAGTGGGAAACCAGATTATGTAGTTTTGTTACATTGATAACCTTGTGGAATTTAAGTTGCTTAACTTTTTTTCTGTAATATTGTGGTCCAGCACCCTAGCTGCCTTCCATAGATAATTTTCCTTTCTCTGTAATTTTTTGCTTGTTTTTATATATTTAATCAATTCTTTCATGGAGTTTCTTCTCATAAAATTATAATTTTATTTTTTTCTCCTGGGAAAATGCCCTATTTAAAGATTTGACATAGACATCCATTGAGCTGTTTTCTGTTTAGACACTGAGAGTGTATCTTTTGTATTTCAAAACGTGAATTTTCCAGAATGTGACCGTGGTAGAGAACTCTCGGATTCACATGATTTGCTCTTTTAGCAAAAGTATTTTTATTTGTTTGTTACAGTTCATCGATAAGTACACTTTGATGTGATCTGGAGTTGAGATATTGTTCCTCATTCTATTTTTTTGGACTAATGAAGTGTTTGAAATCATGAACGTAAGCATGCCACATATTTTTACTTACAAGGCTTTATAATGAACTTTAAGCAGAGATGAGAAATCGTGATTGAACTAGATCATGTTTAGCTGTTAGTTAGGATCATGTTTAGCTGTTGGTTGGTTTGGAACTAGATCATGTTTTTGATTGAGGTCGTTTTTCACCCTTCAACATTATTCCTTATAGGAGAGAGAAAGACCCTGAATTTGCCTTGACATGGTTAGCTGTTGGTTAGGATAGTGCTTTGAGATTCTTCTGTTCTTTAAAATTTATGTTGTTTTTCTGCATGTTAGACATATATTTATGTTGGTTATTGATGTTAGCTTTTTTTATATTTTAGTCACCATGCCTTGAAATTTTACTAAAAGGTTGATTTGATGTATCATTGATCTTGTGATATCTTTGAACCTCTAATTTGTCCATATTTATTTGTTATAGTTCTTGAACTTGTTTAAGTTAAACAAAATGATTTGTATTATTTTAATGAAACACGTTATTTTTCAGTTGATTGAAGGTTAAAATGGATTTTGATTTTTCATCCTTTTTAAATATCAATTTCATTTTCTGATGTCTGCTTGATTGATGTGATAGTTCTCTGAATCATGAAGGGAAAAGCTTGTACATAGCAGATTAGGAATGCATGGATGTGGTTCAGGATCTCCTTTCCTAGTAAATGCTGAGGTTGATTCCATGGGGGGGATTGTTGATGGTGGAATTGGTATTGGTATTAAAACCTCTCCACGTCGTGCAGCAATTGAAAAAGCTCAGGCAGAGCTTAGGTAATGTAGATATCTTGTTTGTGTGCATCTTCCACTGCAATTCTGTCTCTCTTGTAAATTATTGGAAGTAGCATCATTTTTAAATCTTGATAAATAAGATTCTCTTTTTATTTAAACAGACAGGAATATGATGTTCGAGAGGAAAGGAGAAGAGAGCTAGAATTTCTTGAGAAAGTATGCACATCACTCCCCCATTTCAATTTCAACAGTATTTACTGGTGAAAACTTTTATAATTTTCCTTACCTGCAGGGTGGCAACCCTTTAGACTTCAAATTTGGGAATGCAGCTTCAGTTAGTGTTCAATCTACATCAGTCACTGATCATCACGCAGAACAATTTGTAACTAGGTATATTCACTTTGCTGCTGAGTTTCACTGGATTGTAGTCTGACACTATGCGTCTGAAATTCACCTGTTCTATTTCCTTTCCATATGGTGTCAATACAGTGAAGCTAAAGGTAGTTTTGTGCTGACTGCTTCACCTCATGGAGACTCTGTTGAAAGCAGTGGTAGACCATTGGTGCCTGCAGTGTGTGAACCCAATAGTGCTGATAATTTTAATGGTGATAATGAGTTACTTGAACGTGATAGGAAACATCTTAGTAGAAGGAATAATGTTGCTCCATCAGAACAATCTTCCCCGATGGATGGGACTCCAAATATTAAGGAATCAGAAGATTCTGCTATTGTTCATTCATATGCTAGAAGAAACAGATCTAGGACAAATCGTGATGGAACTAGATCAAGTTCCAAGGATGTTTTTCAGAGTGCTGGTGGGCATGGATTATCCTTACAAGTTCATGCGGGTTTGAGAGAATCAAAGGGATTGAAATCCGAAATAAACAATCGAAAGGACCAAAATGTTCCATCTTCTTTCGACCTGAAGATTGCAACTTCAAATGGTGATATAATTCCTCAGCTGGAGAATTTTAAAAAGCAGTCCAAGGAGCTTGATGGTGTACAAGCTTTGGAAACCAAAGTTGACTTACCTAAAATTAAGCTGCCTGACGATAGAATAGATGTTTTAGAGTCCAACAATTCAATGAATAAGCACCACCACCAAGATTCAAAAATTGATGCTAATAAAACTCCTGTAATTATGACTTCTGGGGAAAGTTTCTTTGTTGAAGGAAAGGGACATGTAATTGCAGGTGTTCCTGGATTTCTACCTTCTGAAGGTACAGGGAAAACTGAGAATGAAACCAGTTCTGCTCATTTGAATGGGTTCAGTGACTTGAAAAGAAATGGCAATGTGGGTCAGAATGGCACTGCAGCAATTGGAGTAAAAGGTTTACATTCAGAGTCTTCTTGCACCCAAAACAGTATTGGTCTGGATGTGAATCAAGACAGTTTTTCCTGTATAACTCGTAAATTTTGCAATACTAATGGAGTCACACAGCAAATGTCAGAACTTGATAGAACACAGAATTTATATATTGATAAATTGGGAAATGAACAAAATGAGGCCAAGACTGTTGAGACTGACAATATGGTCAGTGACAAGAATGTTTCTGTCCATCAAAACCACTCTAACAATGGTTCTTTGTCCAAAATTGAGGAAGAAGTACAGAGAACTTCTGACATGAGAAATGAGGTGAAATGCCCAAATAGTGATGAGGTGGAACAAAAGATCCACACTATGTCTGCAGCTGATAAAGAAGTAGACAATGAATTGGGTGATGATTCTGATCCCAGCAGAGATTGTCCTGGCGGAGTTCAGGTCACAATGGATTGTTCTAAACATGAAATAACTGAGTCTAAACAGTCAGAGAAAACCTGTCCTGCTCCTGACCCTCCATCGTGTTCTGTTAGCGAATTAAAATCAGTAAACAGAGCTCATGAAGATTTTATTTTGGAAGAGGCACAGATTATAGAGGTTATTATGTCATATTACTATTGATTTATGATTTTTCTTGTGAAATATAAATGGAAATCCATTTCCTTCTTTTCATAGTTTTGAACAGTTAACATGATGTGGCAAACAGGCTAAGCATAAGAGGATTGCTGAGTTATCAATTTGTACCACACTGACAGAGGGGCGGAGGAAGTGTCATTGGGATTTTGTTCTTGAAGAAATGACATGGTTGGCAAATGATTTTGCCCAGGTGTGACTTTGTTGATATATAAATGATTTCTAAATTTGATGACAGTCACTTTTCTCCCTCTGAATCTTCCTTAAGAAAACTATTTTATTTCTTAAGATAGCAGATCAATTTCCCATATATGTTTTGTCCTGCACCTTTGACAACCATTTTCATTGTGCTTATAGGAGCGTCTTTGGAAGATGACTTCTGCTGCTCAAATATGTCGGAGGATTGCTCTTACTTCTCGATTGAGAGCACAAAATCAGCAGTCAAAGCTAAAAAAAATTGCTTACACTATAGCAAATGCTGTCATGCAGTTCTGGCAGTCGGCTGAGTTGCTTACAGATAATGATGATCAGGGTGTCGTTGCCAAGAATTGCAAACATGATTCTGGGAGGTTTGATGGGACGGAATTTTCCAGGGACAAGATCGGAGAAAACCCTCAGGTGCTATTCATTTACTTGGTTTAGCACTTCGTTTGAGCTTTTCTTTTTCTTAAATCTGTCTAATCTTCATGTATCCGTATTTCTATGTTTTGTATCCCATATAGAGTACTAAAACGTTTTATTTTGCCAAGATAACTATTTCTTTCATTAGCTTAATGTCTGCAGTTCATTCAGATGTTATCTCTGTACTCCGGAGGAAATTCATTCACGTTATGGAAGATAACACAATATCTAAATATCTATGCTGTATGCATGTTCAAATTATTTCTTCTTTACGTACATCAACAGATGGGGTTCAACAAGTTGTTTGTTTTGTAACTCATCTAGCTGTGGGAACTGTCAGGGATTAAAGCTAATATTGGTACAACTTACTGATGTTCTAAACCATCTTTTATGCAGGAAAAATGTAAACAATTGGCAACGCAAAATCCAAGTAGAAACTTTGCAGTTGCAATTCAGAAATATGCTGTGAGGTTTCTGAGATGTAACAGTTCTCCAGCTCCTCCTCTGCAAGCAGAGGTCCCAACAACTCCTGACATAGTCTCTGATTTGGGAATTATGGAAGTTTCATGGGATGATCAGCTCACAGAAGTATGTGGCTATTTTTCCATATACCTTTTAGATATTTACTTTGATCTTTTTAGTTGACCAAAGGCAATATCCTTATATACACATGTCAAAGATTTCCTCTGTTTCTTTTCTCTTGGCAGGAAAGCCTTTTCTATGTGGTACCCTCAGGTGCAATGGAGGCCTACAGAACCTCCATTGAATCTCATTTTGCACAACGCCAGGTGAATGAAGATTTCTTCAGTTTCTGCATTTACTCATTTAGTTAGCTCTAACTTCCAGAAATCCATTAAAAATGAATCATAGTAGAGGAATGGCTTTCATTGCGATTGTGCGCCCAGATATGATGAGCTTTACATAATTGTCTGCAAGACAAAAAATAAACTTTTAGTCTTAAGTTTGCAAAAATGTAATCAGTTTTAACTGCTGTGAGGAACTGTTGTAACTTTTTCTTCCATATTCATCTTTCTTACTTTTGCGACTGGATGCGCTTCTTCCAGAAAATTGTTTATGGCATACAAGAGGAAGTTGATACATCTATGTATGATGGCGCAGCAGGTAATGCTGAACAATTTTTCCCCTCAAGTTCTTTTCTGGTTCTTTCATAGATTTTACAATTTCATTTCTAAAACTCAGATTTTGGATATCATGAGAATACATATGATGAAGAGGAAGGACAGACAAGTGCTTACTATTTGCATGGAGGTTTTGAAGGTATCAAGTCAACTAAACATGATCAGAAGAAACATAAAAGATTTATGAAGTCATACTCTGCAAGATCGGTTGATGTGGGGGCTGAATTACCTTATGGACATAGTTCAGTTAGTTGTCAACAAAGTAACTTAATGGGGAAAAGACCAGGCAGTAATATGCATGTTGGTCCAGTTCCGCCAAAACGTATGCGCACTGCTTCTAGGCAGAGGTTTATAAGTCCTTTCAGTGTTGGAACTCCTGTGGTTGGACAGACCCCACCCAAGACAGATGTATCAAGTGGAGATACTAGTTCTTTTCAGGATGATCAAACTACTTTACGTGGTGGATTACAAATCCAGAAAAGCATGGAGGTTGAGTCAGTTGGAGAGTTTGAAAAGCAAGTTCTATATGACTGTGCAGAAACATCAATGAAGCTGAAAAAGAAGAAAAGGGCAAAAAATCTGGTACATTAGAATTTTATAATTTGAACTGTTGTTGGGAGTTTACTGACCCTGGTAAAGGTACAGTCTTTTGTGTTGTTAGCTGGATATCGGTGTAATACTTGATTCATTGTTTCAGGGTTCCGCTTATGAGCAGGGTTGGCAGCTGGAATCTGTTGTTCACAATGAACAGGTGAATAATTTATTTTCTTTGCTTCTTTAAAAGATTAGGTTTGGTGACTACATATGCCAAGCTTGTTAAAATGTGGAAGTTAATATTTACAATTATGTCTAGTTATTTTTATATAGTAACTTCTGAAGATCTGCATATGTTCATTGAAATTCTCATGAATCATTGTCTTTATTGCCAATTCTAGTGAAGTTTCCTACTGAAGTCAACATCTTCTTAAGCTCTTCAACTACCAAATTTTTTTCTTCTGATTTTACTTGGCCTAGTAAGAAGTATATTTAGTATTTCAGTTTACATGTATTGAGCATATCTATAAAGATTTATTGTCACAAGTTTCAGCCAGTGGCTTTAGATTCTTCAAGTATCGTATCATGCACATTATACATACAAGCGCGCACACGCACGCACGCTCACGCATGCACACACACACACACACACATATAAATGAGCTTGTGTCACATGAACAATCACTCGTAAACATCTAATTTATAGGGTATGTGGATGGAGAGTGGATGCATCTTCTGTTTCTTTTTCTGTTTTTACTTACCCTGTAAGGTTCAGGCCAGTGAAAAGCTAATGAGATGGATGCAACTTCATCTGGGATTTCTTGTTACTGTATTTATAATGAAAGTCTGTAGGTTTGCATTATTTCAGTTTGGTTAAATTGCATATAATTAGCTGCCATAAGCTGTTGGGTGATACCCTCCTCACAGAAGGGAATGTGTGAGTAATAACAACAATTGTGATAACGAAAACCCCAAGATAAGCAAAACTAAGAAAGGTTGACAAGTTTGTGTTAGCAAAACATTCTGCAGCTACAGTTTGGGAAGTGAACTTATCTTTTGTGGTCAATTCAGTTTCTTCAGAATTCAGTAACTAATTTACTTTGATGGGTTGTATGACTGAACATAACTCAATAGTCATCTGTAATTTCAAGCTTTTATCTGTCTAAAACTTGTGTTTTGGTTGGTTCCTCGACATTGGTATCATTGGATGACCTTGCAGTTCTTTTAAACTTGCATTGCTGTCAGCAGTCTAGGGTGCTTCCTTTGTGAAAGCTTTCTTAAAGGCTGAGAAATCTGGCAATGCCCTTTTAACCTTACGGGAACAATACTCTCATAAAATTCTCTATATGTTCTCTAGCTACACAACATCAAACATTTAAATACCTAGTTGAGGCCGCTGTGTGTTTTTCCTGATCTTACCCATCTTATTGACCAAACTTGGCATGAAATAAGCTTTTCCTGAAACAGTTTTTAGTAATCTGATGGTGTTTTTCTTAACTGCAGAGGGATAATTTGAAAAAGAGGCTGGATGGCTATCAATTTGAGTCTAATGGAACCAGTGGTAAAGTCCTTTTCATATTACTGTTTTTCTCCTGTACTTATTCAATCACATAGCAATTTTTTATGTTGTTGGCCTCAGAGATCATTCAAGCTTGGGGGCCATCTCACCCTCCATTTTCGACCTTATCTCTTCTTTCAATGCAGAGTTGTTATCAGCATCCCTTGTCCTGATTACTGTGTTTGTTTGGTCATGAGACAATTGATGAGCCTGATTGAAAAAAAATTATGCGTCACCTTTTCAAAGGGTTAAATATTTGATTAACCTACTGTTCTCATAAAGAATTCATACTGAAGAACTGCAAAGAGGCTGAACTTAGATTTGCAAGTTTTCATTTTCTTTTTCAAATCTACATCAGAGATATCCCCAAACTGTTCCTCTAGATTTTTGGGTCCTATCTTCCCTACTGTGTTTTCAGTTTTGAGATTTCTTCCCAATCCCAGACTGTCATAGATGTTATGAATATCATTCTTATTTTACCTTTTCACACTTTCAATTGTTTTTATTTAAGGTTTGCATGGTCAACATCCTGCAAAGAAGACAAAGATAATGAAGCATTCATTAGAAAATACTTTTGACAACATGGCTCCATTGACTGGATCTATCCCTTCTCCGGCAACTTCACAAATGAGTAATATGTCCAACTCAAAGTTCATGAAAATTATTGGCCAGGACAGGGGCAACAAGAAAACTAAATCACTGAAGGTAGTCTTTTGAATTCTGGTGGTTATCATTTCTTTTCAACTAGCTGCTTTTCCTTTGTTCATATTCTTTCCACGAAGTTGAGCATTTATCTTCTGTTCAGATATCTGCTGGGCAGCCAGGTTGTGGAAGCCCATGGTCACTTTTTGAAGATCAGGTATTCTATCGCATTTCATTTCCAAAATTGTCTGTATTTGGTTGTAGAAAGATATTTAAGCTAGTTGAATTCCTAATTTGCTCCTTCAGGCACTTGTTGTCCTTGTACATGACATGGGCCCTAACTGGGAACTTGTCAGCGATGCAATCAACAGCACCCTCCAAGTTAAGGTAAATAATATATGTGTCAATGTCTGTGGTTTTTGCCTTACTTATGAGGAATATACCAGCTTGTAAATATTTTTAACTTTAGTTTTGCTGCTGCAATTTTTTTTATAAAGTACTTGATCTCTCTCCTTTGTGGATTTTTCTCATATATGTTGGAGCATGTGATAGTGCTTGTTCCAATTATACTTTGTTTCCTCTTCAATACTTCCAGTGTATATTTCGCAAGCCCAAAGAATGCAAAGAACGGCACAAGATATTGATGGATAAAGGTGCTGGTGATGGTGCTGATAGTGCAGAAGATTCAGGATCGACTCAGTCTTATCCTTCAACTTTGCCTGGCATTCCAAAGGCAAGATTTTGATATTTCTTTCACTTATTTCCTTTTCTTTCCTTGAAGCATTAACATGTATGGTATTAATCCGTGTGCGTCCTTTTTACTATTTGGCTAATTTCATTTTTGTGATTTTTTTAATACTGCTGTCACTTTCAGGGTAGTGCTAGACAGTTGTTTCAGCGGTTGCAAGGTCCTATGGAAGAGGATATGCTCAAATCCCATTTTGAAAAAATTATTATGATTGGAAAGAGGGAACATTATAGGAGTCAGGTTTGTTTGTGATGTTTATCATTTTGCACTGATACATGTGATATCTGTTGGTCCTTTTGAACCTGATGAACAACTCGATGGTGCTTCTCTTTTCTTGCCTACTCAATACATGTTCTAGTCACTTCTTTGGATATTGACATAACTCAGTGTCATCTTTTGAACATAATGCATCTCCACAAGCTTTTCCTTATTCTTTTTCAATTACATGGCTTGAAAAATACTGTTTTCAGCTTGTTTATTTCACCGGCATGCTTCTCATATGGATGAGGTGTAAAGGCCTGAATCAAATCATGACAAGAAATAAAGATGATGATTAGTTATACAATTTTATAGGCTAAAGCATTAAATGCTTAATACCGCTCTTTTGAGCTAGTCGTTATCTCTTTCTAGATTCTATTCTAATCATGAGCTTTTCTTTTTTTCATTTCTATATTTCTGGCAGAATGATAATCAGGATCCTAAGCAATTGGCAGTAGTGCACAATTCTCATGTTGTTGCTCTTTCGCAAGCTTACCCAAATTACTCGAGTGGAGTTGTTCAAACGTAAGTTTTTCTTATTTTATCCATATTTGTGGTTTAGCCTGTATCCAGCTTATCACTTCCATTCATCTTAATCAGCTTGCTACATTTATGTTTCAAGGCTTCTTTGCCTACTTGAAACTGGGTTTTCTGACGGAAGCAAATTGATTGTACATTCTGTTTGTTGTTGGCTGACTGAAGGCCCCTTGATCTATGTGATGCAAATACATCAAACTCGGATGTTCTTTCCCTGGGTTATCAAGCTTCTCAAGCTAGCGGTTTAGCAATGCCACAACAAGGAGCGGTGTCATCAATGCTTCCTACCTCGGGTGTGAATTCTCCTATGCAAGGATCTTCTGGTATGATCCTTGGCAATAGTTCACCAATGCAATCTGGTGTAGTCAATACACTTGGCAGGTAGCACGTTGCTCTATGGCTTAGTTGCTAACATTTTCTGATTATTATTCTGAGATGATCATCATATTCACACTCAGGGATGGGAGATACAATGTTGCAAGACCATCTTTACCTGTTGATGAGCAACAGAGGTTGCAACATTACAACCAAATGTTGGCCAGTCGAAACTTGCAACAGTCAAATTTGCCCCTCTCTGGCACTATTTCTGGAACTGATCGCGGGGTTCGTGTGCTACCGGGTGGAACTGGTATGGGCATAGTGGCTGGGATGAACAGAAGCATGCCCATGTCAAGGCCAGGGTTTCAAGGAATGCATTCATCACCCTTGCTCAACTCTGGAAGTGTGCTTTCCTCTGGTATTGTCGGGATGTCAAGCGCTGTAAATGTACATCCCTCTGGTCAAGGGAATTCAATCAGACCCCGTGAAACTTTTAACACAATGAGAGTAAGTAATTCTTTTCTTTATTGTGCATGAAATGCATACATCTCTGTGTACATACATTTCTGCAAATGTGTGCTTCTTTGTGGGGACTGTTCTTGATTGAGGTCAGTTCAAGTATTGGATTTTGGGGTACCTTTTCAAGTTTTTTAGTGTGCACCTCAGACTTGTGGAGTAGTGTAAGAACATCGCAACAATTGCTTGTTTTAAAGTTTAATCCCATCTAACTATTCAGCATCAGCCCCATATTGAAGAAAACATGCAAGAATTGTTGTCAGTGCGATAGATTTGTTGTATCAACTGACCTCTAAAAATGATCGACTTCCATGGAATTCACTGTTTGAAAGTGGCTGAGAATCTTTTATTCTGCCCTCTTATATGTCAGATTTTAAGTTTAGCTATAGGAGAAGGTGCATTGACATCAAAGTTCTAGTCAGTTCCTCATTTGATTTGATATTTCCTTCTGAAAAATTTAAGTGCACCCACCCTTCAGCAGCCTCTGCATTTTTTAGTATGGTTCTATATGAGAAAAGTGTTTTTTTTCTTCATAGCCTGGCCATAATCCTGAGCATCAGAGGCCAATGATGGTACCAGAACTTCAGATGCAGGTTTATCAGGGAAACAGTCAGGGGATTCCTGCTTTTAATGGATTAAGTTCTGCTTTTGCTAATCAGACAACTTCACCTGTGCAGACATATCCAGGCCATCCACAACAGCAGCATCAAGTATCTCCACAGCCATCACATGTACTAGGCACTCATCATCCTCACCTTCAGGGTCCAAATCATGGTACAGGATCAGGGCAGCAAGCATATGCAATCCACATAGCTAAAGAAAGGCAGATGCAGCAGCGTCTACTGCAGCAGCAGCAACAACAACAATTTGCTAACCCTAGTGCCTTGATGCCCAACACCCATCTTCCCAGATCATCGTCTATGCAAAATAACTCCCAGATTCAGCCACCCATTTCACAGCAGCCTGTATCACTTCCTCCTTTGACACCATCTTCCCCAATGACTCAAATATCAGTACAGCAGCAGAAAATGCCACATCATGGTGTCAGCAGAAATCCTCAAATAGGTGTAGGTGGATTGACAAATCCGATAGCTAAGCAACGTCAACGGCAGTCACAGCAGCCACAACAGTTTCAACAGCCAGGCCGGCAGCATCCTCAGCAACGGCAGCATTCACAATCACCACAGCACGCCAACATCGGAAAGGGGATGGGCAGAGGGAACATGATGGCGAATCAGAATGTTTCCATTGATCATCCTCATCCCAATGGCCTTTCTGTGCCGGCAGGAAACCAAGGTGCTGAAAAGGGAGAGGAAATGATGCATTTGATGCAGGGTCAAGGCTTGTACTCGGCTAACTTAAATCCAGTTCAACCTTCTAAACCATTGCTTCCACCTCAAACCTCAAACAATTCCCAGCCACAGCAGAAGGTATTTTCTGGCTCAACTTCTCCTCAGTCCTCAAAGCAGCTCCACCAGATGCCTTCTCCTTCTGATAGCACTCAAAGTCAGGTTCCAGCTATCGCCTCAGGTCAAGCTGTTCCCTCACAAATGATGGCTTCCAACCACCAGCATCTGCAACAGTCACCAACAATGCTTCATCAGAAGCAAAGTAGTCAAGCCCAATCAAACGTTCAGGGAATGCTTCAACGAAATCATCAGGTTAACTCTGATCTGCCAATAAAACCTCAAACTGATAACGTTTGTATGGATCAGCAGCCCTTACACAGCATTTCGCAGATGGCCTCAAGTACAGCATTACCAATGCCTCAGGCATGCAATGATTCAGCTAGCTCTGCACCGGTTTCTATTGCCATTCCTCAGTGGAAGGCATCAGAGCCATTGTACGATTCTTGTTTGCCAAGTTCAGCATCTCAGGTGGGTTCTGTTGGGAATCCGCCTCTGAAAAATTCAGCTGGGATTGAGACAGTTCCATCTGTCAACCAAGGTTTAGGCCAGAGGCATTCATCAGGAAGTTTTGGGCAACATGGACACAATGCTGCAGCACAGTGGCAACAGCAGCAGCAGCCATCTAACCATTCAACAACTCTTTCACAACCATCTCAACAAGTTTTCCAGTTGCAAGAGCAACAATTACCACAAGAACAAAAATGTTCTCCCGTGCCACTGCCACAACACCAGCAATCCCAGCAAACATCACATTCTCAATTAGCACAAGGAAATATGTATATGAGGTCTTCCAATTCATAGCTGGAATGAAACAATCGTTGTGAATTGAGCATTCCCTGGAGCATTGGTGATGCTTGGATTGGGTATATAAGCCTTTGTAAGGAACAGTGTACAGGTATACTTTGTAGCCTTGACCTTCTTTTTTCCCCTTTAATAGGTTTACTGCAAAGACTAATCATTCAAACTAGATTGAGACCGCATGCACATGAATGGGTTGATCTGTCTCATTAGAAACCTTTGGCCCTAATATTTAATCATTTTACAAATTTTATGCTGTTCTCTTGTGATCATGCATTTCTTTTAACACTCTTGTCAAGTTCCCTTTCTCAAGGTTCAAATTTCCTTTGAATTGTTTTTAACATGTTCATGGAAAATTCCCTATTCAGTTGGACACATCCATTTGTTTCCAATAACTGTTAGGAGAAGCCCCGTCCTGCTCATTCACACATCTGAAAAATTCCCCAGTTTGCTTTATATTTTGATTATGCTTCCCAATAATGAGTTGAACGTAAACAGTGGATCTTTTGCAGATGAAGCTGGTTATTCGACAAGGGCATTCAAAGCAGTAAAGCTGTGATTGTAGGTTTCGTAAAGTACAAAGAAAAGTGTTCGGGCCCTTTTCCCTCCTTTAAACTTTTTGTTAATTTGGGGAAATCACGTATATTACCACTGGTCTAGAGGTTTGGGAAGATAGGGGACAGATATAGATATTTGTACAGGGTCTCATCTCTCCTTTTCTTGTACTTTCCTCTACCTTTTGCCCGGCTTCCCTGCCTGGCTGTGCAGAGGGGCCTTTTCTTTATGCCCCCATTAGGTTAGTGCTTTATGCATTTGTTACACTATCAAATTAAGTAGTGATCATTGTTATGGGCAAAGGCCTTGGAAATTTTGTGAATATGTGATGTCCTGTGGGTGCATCTGATATCATTAGCATCATCATAGGCAGTAGGCTACTGCCATGGTTGCAATTTGATCATTGTAATGTTTATTGTGTTTAGTATTTAGTTTGCAACATGCCTTGATAGCTGATCCTTATTCTGTATATATTAGAACTGTTTAACAGATGTATGTAAATGTCCGTAACATTTATTTATGCAAATTTGATGGATCAAATTGAAGCTTTAAAGTCTTATTCTGCCTTGTATTTCATCCAAAGGGAAAAGAAGTTGAGAAAAGAAGATCCTTTTTCGTAAGATTCATAGTTCAGTTACGTTTATAAACAGTTAGTTATCGTGAGACAGATTTGTGTTTTTATTTCATTAAGCATCTTCGCCTATCCTGAAGTGGATCATGTCATATCACAAGATACCTTGGCAATTGTCTGATGAGATTATAGAACCAATAGACCGTGGATGTGTAACTGTTAAAACTGCCTTTGGTTTTGCTACATTTCATTTGAACAGGCAATCCTTTGAGGCTTTGCACTGCTTTGCTTTATTCTGACAAGCTATACAGCACTAGGGTTCACAAGATTTCAGGTTGATTCGGGATCTCGTCCTCGTGTCTCTTATGATTGCTTTCACCTCCTATTTTTTGCAATCTTTGGTTACGTTGCCAGATTCAGAATTATGATGGTCTGTTTAACGGAATCATCTGTTTATATTATAATGTTTTACACTAATTTCCTTCTCTACTTTAAAAAGGTCGAGTGAATTGAAATGCCATCGTCAAATGATCGTCCTTTTATTATTCCCATTAATTTTTTGCCCGAAGATGCTTTGACGCTCAATATTGAACAGACAGTGCCCAGATCGTTAGGCCTTTCGTGATTGCCTCCGGTGAATGGTTTATCCAAGTAGGGGCAACCAAACACCAATCGCCTACTCATGAAAAGAAGTCGCGACTGGGTTTGCTCAGCAATTGCTATGAACATAATGTAGAAAGGAAAGATAGCGGATTGCCAGATGACACAAGACAATACTTTTTAGTTGGTTCACAGATATCAGACATAACTTTGTCTGATAATCACATAACCAAGTTATGTTATTTAAAATATAGCTTAATGTTATTTGGTTCAACAGTAAGTAATGTAATATAAACTTATTTAGTTGGGAGTTACGTTGTATAATCAGCTTAAGTATTTACTTTAATTGTCTTTGGTTATCATCTTTTTTAATTCTTTTGCCTTTGTAACACATTAACATTCGGATCGAACCAAAAAAACAATCTCATAAGACATTCTTTATAATTTTTACAAGTACTTTGAATAAATTAATTGTCGGAGGAGGCGTCATTCTAGATGATATATAATATTTAACTAATAATCTGAGGAACTTTTTTATTAAATTGGCTTGTTCATTATTATTGCCTATGAAATACTACCTTGTGTCTTTCCTATATAAATCCAATACTTTTTTTCCTTGACTGATAAGATAGTAATTGTTTATATTAGTAGGAATACTTTCAATGGTTTATATATATACTGGTAAGATGGTAATTGTTTATATTTATTCCAAAGGGCAAAAAGAGGAGGGCAATAATAAAAATAAAAAAATAATAACTCTTTTATCTCAGATAACTTAAGTGAATAAGGGTTATCAAATTTTTGGTAAATTACCCTTAAAAGCTGACGTAACGATAATGTGACATTACTTCGATAATTCCATAACCTCAAACCAAACAAAATAATATTACATAATTTACACCATATAATTACGGTAATATTATCGCAAACCAAACACTCCCTTACCGTTGTGGCTTAAGTTTTACACAGCAGAAAGCAATAAAAACAAACTTGTCTTGTAATCGAGAAATGTTATATCAAAATCGGAAGTCCAGGCCATAGTGGCCCAACACACCAAGATGATGGAACAGTTGAATGAATGATGTGCATATTCCCAAAAAGAAACAGAGAACGTTGTGGTTATGTATCATAAGAAACCCTACAATTTTGCCCAGTAGAATACCTTGCTCCAGAGAAAACAAAACTTCCAACTGAAAATCCTCGAGAGTTGCTTATCATCCAAGTTAAGAAGTAAGCAAGTATGCAGTATGCACATAAAACAATTAATCCAGCAACAGACAACAACACTGAATATCATCCCAAAATAGATAGCTATGCCATTATCAAAATATAGAAATCCACTTTCTGGCGCTCAAGTTAGATTAAACCCAAAAAAAGAGATTGGTTACTTAAAACTCGTACCAAAAACAGAAGCAATGATATCAACAACTATGTTCAGAGAATCTCTTATCATCTTCATTCTCTTCATCTCCATCTCCATTCTCCATCTCTCAGTCTCCTTTACCATTTCCATCTTCCTCCTCTCCACCACTGCCATTCTCTCCCAGAATGCCCTCATCTCTGCAGCCAAACGCCACTCCACCGCTATCCCTCCACCGTCCTCTTCCTCCTCCAATACCTCTCCATCATCCTTCTCCTCCAGTCTCTTCCTCGTTTCACCACTCGCAAACCTATTCACAATGCCAGGTTTCCTGATTATATAATTGATACTCCGTGACTTGGGTTTGTATCTATAGGTTTGTAAATCTTCTTCACCGTCCTCCTCCAAATTAGTACCGTCGACGTCGTGGAAGGTGTTACTAGTAGATGGAAACATAGTCAAAGGAAGAGCAGAGATTGGAAAGGGACCGAGTTCCAACGAGTTCATCAGATCAAAGTAGGGCCACGAACTCGCGGCTCCCGTTGATACAAGGCGTCTCTCTTGGCGGTAGCGTCGACGGAGCTTCTCCATCTTGTTGCAGCACTGTGTGGCGGAGCGAGTGGGGATGGCGGCGGCGATCTCTTCCCATTGGGTGGCCTTGAGTTGTGGGCGGTTAGCGGAGTAGCAGTAGTGGTGGTAAGCTTGGATAAGGTGCGTAGTTTGGAGGTGGGTCCGCAAGAGCCCTCGCTTGGTCACGTAGTTGGATGGGGATGGTGTAGACATTGTAAAATTGCTAGGGTCGAGGGTTCGGTGAATGTTGTAGTTTTTATTTTAAAGAGTATAGCATACTAATTTTTAAGTAAAAAAAGATATTTTTGTATGTTTCTACAAAAAAAAAAAAAAAGAGTACAGAATATTATACATTACATCAAGTGTTTTGTGCTTTAAAGGTACAAAATAATGGCATTAATTTTCATTACAATAAAAGATTGCCTGGGTTTTAAAGCACGTGTTACACACACACGCACTCTCTGTGTCTGTGTGCGCGCGCGCTCTGGGAAAGACATGAATGAGCTTTTAGAGTTGTAGAAATACACAAATCAATTGTGGGTATAGTAAGTACATCTGTGAAAAGCAAAAGGTTTATGTACAGAATCGCGCCCACACACACACTCTTCTATGTAAGAAATTGACTGAAGTCCATTCCATGGGTTGTGTTATGTGAAGGAGAGAGTAGCTAAGAATTAATGGACCCCCATCCCCATGCCATGAATACATGCATGCATGCTAGTTGCTATTCACAATCATCAACAACATCACTCACTTGTCTTTTGTTTGCTCATCTTTGACTTTGAGGAGGAACAGTCATGCAATTCCTCGGCCAGCAAGAGCTTGCTCCCTGCATTTTCAATTTACGTGAGCACATGCTTGACAGCCCAAACAGTCTAGTGTTTCTGTTGGATGTTATATGCATATTCTACACAATACAACACTACACAAAGTAGGAAATTTCTGATAAAAACATCTCTCTTGTTAACTTATTTGTATCTTTACTCCTATTTGGCTTTTTCACTTGCTAAACTCTGGTTTGTAGTCTTAGTCTAGTCATTGTCTGCTGCTGCTCACATATTTAGTGGTGACTATCCCAGTATGATTCATGGCTACAACTCTCAACTAACTGATGTATCAACAGCTTTAAAACAAAAATGATCACTGCCAAAGTAAACTAATGAGACTATTTAAGTGTACTACTGTGATGGTGGATAGCAGCTTATGCTTATCCCAAGTAACACAGTCAACTTGTCTCGTGCCCACACACCAAAGACGAAAGTCAGAAAGCCAGGATTTACCGCCAAGGTGTCCCACTTTAGATTTTCCAGCGACTCAGCAAGCTCCACTTGTTTTGAAGCAGTTGCAAGTAATGCCTAAAATAATGACGGTTTCACCAGTTAATAACAATGACAATTATACATATACACAGGTTTGTTTAAAGCGGCACTCTTCTTAAAAAGAAGGCTAGCTTACACTTTTTGTCTTCTGCAGATCATATTCTATAGATTTAATTCGACTCAACGACTCAAGAAGCATGCCCTCTTTCTCAGGTGGAATATCAGTGGGCTTTTTGACCAGCTCATTTACTGTGGCTTCTAATTGTTGCAGCCTCTGCCAGCATGGATGGAGCTGGTCCTCTTTTGTTTCCTCTGAAATCTCTTGCATTTGACAATTTGAATCTGCCAATGGATGGTTAGACTGGGTTACTATTCGCCTTTCTGTATGCTGCACTGACAATGTTCTTCGTATCCTTGGAATCAATAGACATATCCACATAAATAATTTGATAATGAAACGGACTACAAAACTTGTTGCATGGGGAATCAATTTCCTCCTGTGCACTTCCTCATCAATACCACTGGGTGAATCACCTGTCAAAAGTACCAAATCATTGAAGTGAATTCTGATAAAGACAGAAAGAGAAAGCATGTATCAATGCCTAATCAGGACTTAAAGGATGCTTTGCCCATCAACTATGTATTTAGAAGTTGTAAGATGCAATCTAGTTTCGAGGCTTGAAAATAGCATCATGGATCATCATCACATTCATAAAAATCCAATAAAAATAAAAATTGATAAACTGAATAGCAAACCAACAAGATAATCATTAAACCAAGTTTCAATTAGAAGAGATTGTGTAATCACATACTTGTTTCTGTCTCATTTACAGATCTTGTAGTATCATGCGCAACCAAGCTGCTTACATCAGCACCACCATCTGTTCTTGCCTGGTGAAGATGTATATGGTAAGCTATTAGTTATATGATGCATCAAGTGTGTTCTCTGATTGATATGTTCCAAAATCATGCATTGCACTTCTTACAGTAATTCAGTAATCATAGTTCAAACTGAAATTTGATTATATTCCTTCGGAATACAAATCACTTAAAAACATAGAAAAATTAGCATTCAGAAGCCAACATTACGCATCAGAAAATTTTCAATCACCCACACAAATACTTTAGAAAATAGTTTCGCCTCATCTTTTGTGGCTTCTGTACTACCATAATTAACAAATGAGAGAAATAAAACTTCTTCATGAAAGAAAAGGTTTCAAAATCATATGAATGAAATATGTTTCAACAGAGTGATGCATTCATTTTCTCTTGTGTTATCTTCTTTTGGCTCTCCATTCTCTTCCCTCATTTACAACTGTCAACAAACATTAAGGAAGTTACATCGCAAGCAACTGGCTTTAAGTAAAACAGCAAAAGATCTACTTGAAGGGATATAGGATGGCTGGCTTTCATAGGATATTTACTATGATACAATCCGATATACTTACAGAAAGGAAAGCAGAAAGAAAACCAAATACTCACTTCCTCAAACATTGGCATTTCTTGGGTGAAGGCCATAGTATTTAGCCTTGTATCTGAGCCTGGATCTTCCGCAGATATTTCACTTCTTGAAACCTGCGGTAACATCATATGCATATTGATATGTACAAGATACAAAATTTACAAGATTGATTCTTCTGCCACCAACCTTAGAGGCAAACAATTTGATTTCTACATCATCATCATCAGAAGAACTCTTAATTTTTCTCAAGTAAATTGCTTCTCCAGCATAAACAAGCTGCAAGTAGAATATATATTTGCTTTTCAGTCAGAAACGCTGTAAGCATATGCAGAAGTTTTATCAGTAGAATTTGCAAACACCAGTCTAAACTAATAATCAATACACCAATTCAATTGGGTAATGTTGCTTGATACTAACTAGGATCATACTTTCATTATTTCTTGATCATTCCATGGCCCCTTGTCAGATCTAAGACAACCCCCTTCATTTGGGCATGAACAGGTTCCACCAAGAAAGTATGGCAATTGGCTGTTTAAAATACCAACACAAGTTTCACAGAAGTTGGGGAAGAATTTCATCCATAATGAGAAGTAAGATATCACACTAACATAAATGATATAGATCAAACCTTGAGTCAATGATCTCCAACAACTTATTCTGGAATTTATTGCCTAAAACCTGGGGCACCAGAATGATTTTGTTCAGAAAACAAAAAAAAAAGCACTCACACAAGTAAATTAAGGGACAGATTCGCAACATCTCATACATTTATTTTTGAAGTAGTTTTTGGGTCAAGAAAGCTTTTTGCAGTGTTCCACAGAAATTTGAACCCACTACCGGCATTAACGATAAACATCTGATGTAGTGTCTGTTGAAAACTAGCTAATGTCAGAGACAATCACAAGCAAATTCACAAGCGACTTAAATGATCTTGTTATTTAATGATTACCCACCTCAGGATAATTGTCACCATCAATTTTCTGCATGCGCATAACCAGGTCATGTGCAACCTTGCCAAAGCTCACAAAATTCTGCATAATTACTAAACATAAGTGACACACGTATCAGTGATATCAATTACTGTAAGGCATTGGGCTCTGAAATTACCAGGCCTTGCACATCCAATATGGTTACAGTAGAATCTATGTGCCTCTTGGCTGCAATAGAACATGCAGGAAATTTTTCAGCAAAAGTTTTCTCAAACCCTTGAACATGATATTTTAAGAACCGGTCGACAGTTGTTACACTCATTAGCTTGCTAGGTTCAATTTTTCCAAGCCTTTCAATATAAACAGGTCGGCCTTCCTTGTCTACCCCGTGATAACCATGAGGGTAATACCGCTGGACTTCTTCATATTCATCGTATACAAAATCCTAAAATTGCAATGGAATGTTAATGAATCTGTTAGATCAGTTGGAAATTAAAGTGAAAAAAGAAGTGATGATGCTGATATGCTGAAAATTTTGCAAAGGTAAAATAATTGCATGTTACCTGTATAATATTATCTACTCCATTTTCTTTCCTCCAATTGATCATATCCGACCACATCTGTACAGTTTTATCAAGGTCAAATTTCCTTGCTTTTAGAAACCTGAAATCATGAGCCTGCAAATTAGTGGATCATATTCCTCGTACGTTATGGAAGAAACAATGTGAGTACAAGATGACAATTGCTTCCGAAACATAAAGACTCTTAAGAAATAGCAACTCCTCAGCCTAAAAGAGTGAGAAAAGAAAGCTAATGAATATAAATACTACCAATACAAAGTATTATAATTTGGAAGCATTCGAGCACAGTGATCACTTTAGTTTCCACTTTCACTGTAGAAGTATGCGTTTATTCTATCAATCCATAATTGAATAACTGGTATTTTTCTAAATGCATATCAAATATCAGGCATAACTTAGTTTTGTTCTTTGGTCCTTTTACATCTGGATCTGCACACAGCTGATAGTTATATTAATTCCAGAATAATCTCCCCTATAAAATTCACTGCAATAATAAGAATCACGAAATACACCATTCTCAAAGATGCCGAACAGTCTAAACTTCGAGTTTAATATAAGTTCAAAGCATCCAACCAAATCATTGAATTACCTCAAAAGAGTGTGGTAATCGTCGAGGCGAGGAGGAAGCAGATCTTTGAAAACCAGTGCTTGACGAAATGCATTTACAGCCTCTTCCTCCTCTGCGTCCCGAATATCATTGACGGAAATCCCGGCGTACCGACAATCGGCGACTCTCCTTCCACGCTTCCTAAGACTGTGAGTGAGTTTGGTGGATGCAGTCATTGCCTTCTTCTTCAGAGATCTGACTCTCCTTCTTCGCTTCTCGTCTTCGTAGGGCTCCAGATCCAATCCTCTAGACCTCTCACTCTCATAAACCGAAGCTACCTCCTCTGCAAAGCAAAACGCAACCGCATTACATCTCATTGCAATACAATTCACCATGACTCCCTAGCTCAATCTCGATTCTATATTTGTTCACCTGGCATCTTTAATACAACTGGAATTCACACACAATCTGAAAAACAAAACAAAAGAAGAAGACAGAAAATCGTAAGACAGCGAAAAGTCATAGCTATAAGAAGATCAATCGGATCTGGAAGATTCACAATCCAAAACCTTTAGAGCTTAATAAAAGAGAAGCGAAGCATTTGAATGGCGTTAAAAAGAAATGAAATACAGAACAGGGAATCAATACCTTGCACTAAACTGCATTCACACGATTCATGAATTCGCAGTAACTCGTGGATTCGTAGATATAAATACGCACACGTGCCAGAGGTGATGCGATGCGATGCGTTGGAGAGCCTCTCTCTCTCTATCACTTTAATTCTCTAGAAGTGAAATTACTTTCAGTCTACGAATGTATTTTTACG
>JANIMX020000288.1:5364752-5379042 GCA_024582655.2 Erythroxylum kunthianum | reverse complement strand
CCTATATTCACTCCCGTGTTTATATGGTTTCTAACAATTTTAGTCAATTAAGACTATAATTGAAATTATAGGAATTACAATTAAAATAAATCACATACTCATTAATCCCACAACATAACAACTACTATCATCTTAACATCTTAAGGTTTCATCTTAATCCCACAAAATAAAATTACCTAAACATCAAAACAAAATTAAACATGCAATTAATGAAGAAAACCTCAAAAGAAATCATACCGAAAATAAAAACATAAATTAAACAGTAACTAAATTAAGGAAAAGAAAACATAAATTAAAAAATAAAAATAAATCATGCAATAATAATCGTAAACTAAAAACACAGAAAACACAATATGAAGAAGAAACAATAAATAAGTGCAATGGAATATGAAATTGAATCAGAAGACAGAATCGTGTGATAACAATAAGAATTAATCGTAATAACATTGAACAGGGAAAATAAAAGGGTTCTATAAAACTAAAACATGAAAACGAAGATAACGAAGATTTGAATATTGTTAAAACCAATGCAACTGGAAGCCAATCTATCTACTGCATAATGAAAAACAAGAAAAGAAATCGCTTGTGGCTAAGGAAAAATTCAAAGAATGAAAGTTAAACCTAAACCTAATCTAACACTAATGACTAATCTCTGGATTCTATAACTTCTGGTCTTTATATAGGCAAATTAAGTTCAACACCGGCTTTCCTTAATTTTGTACGCCGGCGACGTATAATTGATATTCTTGTATTTACGCCGATGCAACGCCGGTAGCGTATCTTTGGAATTGCCATCTTATATCGCATTAATTAATTGATACGCCGACTCAACGCCGGTGACGTTGAATCAAAGGTTGCCGACGTATATCTTTTAAGGCCAGCGGTGTAGGTTTTCAAACATTCTCCAATTTTGGTCTTTTTCTTTCCAATTGATCATATTTTTTCTCTAATCTCTTTAATACTTGAAATGTCAAAGGAATGGAATTAAGTACCAATTCTACATGATTTTTATTCAATTAATAGCACTTTTAATAAAAAAAACATGTACTGAAATATGTATAAATTGAGTCGTTATCAATTTTAAAGATCATGATACTTGATTTTGAAAGTTAAATTATATAAATTTTATGTCTGCGGTGAATTGGTATGAAATAGAATGTGATTTTATTAGGTGTATTGAGATTTATTGAGTGGAGAGTTGAGAAGATATTGTGTATGTTTTCCTTGACAAAGAAAATGATTTGTCTTTTCGTTGAATTGAATGGATAGAATCGCAATGGAATCGTGATTTCTATATATTAGATTTGGAAAATACGTCCTACCCAATACGTTCATAGTGATACTGGTGTATTGAGGTCACAATTGTGTTAAATTGTGGCGAACCCATATGATAAATTATTTCATTTAGCCCATGGCATGCCGAGAGGATATATGCATGTGATTATACCGATGTGAGTACGTCCTAACGTGCATGACAGTGTCAGGGGCGTCTTTCGCTAACCTGGGTGGGGTTGTGTCTGTCAGTAAGTCTTCTGAGTCGCCCTCTGCATGTGTAGGAATATATATTGTGCAACACCGTTGTGGGGATACATTGTAGAACTTCGCTTCGTAACCATTGGTGCTAGCATCGTTATAAGGATGCGTTGTAGAACTTCGCTCCATAACTATCGGTATATAGATATAAGGATTAACTTGGTACGGGTAAGTGAGGCAAAAAAAATTCGCTCCGTCACTAGAGGTTAACTTGGCGGGCACGGGAAAGCGACGCAAAATTTCGCTCCGTAGTTTTAAAACCTAAGGGTACCATGTGGCAAAGAAAGTAAGTGTTTTATGAAGAAATGAAAGGAAAGATTAAGACTTTTATTGTTTTGCTTTAAGTCACCAAAGGGTGACAAAAGACTTCTGCCACGATCGTGGGATTTCCACGATCGTACAATACTCTCTGTCACGATCGTGGCTGATGAAATTTTAGGGAAAATGACTTTTGTTTTCAAAAGTTTTGTATGTTCCTCCCACTTTTATAGTGATAAAGAAGTTGTTTTGGGAAAAATTTTATTGGTTTTCCCATACTTTAAATTTTTATAAAGAAAGTGTTTTACGGAGGTTAAATGATTATAAATGTTTTATTTTCAAAAACATAACACTCACTGAGCTCGTTTTGCTCACACTCTCTTTTGTTTTAAAATAACCTCCTAGTTGCATCATCAGAGACTCGGTAGTCAGGACTCCATAACACGAGTAGTTGTCTTGTCAAGTGTTGTTGTGTAGGCTACTATGTAGGCATTTTGCTTTGTACATTTATGTAATTATTTTTCCGCTGCATGAACATGTTTTATATACTCACGGTTGTTGTAACAACCATTTTGTAATGAATTTTTTTAAAATGAATGCATGTAATATTTTGAAATTGTTTCTGAATGGACTTGGAAGTCTTGAGTTGTAGTGGAGTTGTTGAGATTGATTATAGAAGTGTTTTGAATGTTTAACAGAATTTGTAAAAATTTTGCTCTATCAAAATACAGTTGCTATGCTGTCGAAATTTTTAAAGAAATTACCTTTTCGGAACTCCACTACTTATGTTTATATAATCAAGTTAAGATGTTTTCAATATGAATGGAATGAGGCTTAGCTTCACGAAGACTTTCCAGTATGATTAGATATCAACTGGACGGTTTTTGTGGAGTGTAGGGCATATCGTTTGGTTTGGTAGGACAGGGTCCTGTCATTTATAAAGTGGACATGGTTAGCCACATGGTTGTGTGCTTGATAGTATCCTTTTAAAACTCTTCAAAATCATGCAGAAACACATTCCTAAAAGCGTACATATGTATTGCACATGACCGCATACATGATTTACACGGACGTATCCATCTTCCCATAGGTAAAAGGTCTTTGAAGTCATACATGCTCACATAGAATTACACAACTCTTGACACGACTGTGTACATGACTTGCACAGACGTTTCCTTCATCAATACCGGCATGTTCCTCCAAAACAACTCCAATTCTTTCATTTTCTGCCTTGATTTTGCCCTAATTCTTCTTCTTTTAATCTATGAAGACAAATCAAACCTACAAATATACTGAGAACCAATTAAGTATCAAAAACAACATAAAACTCTCAAATAATCAAGCAAAAAACACTGAATATGGGAATAAAATATAGTATATTAATCATTTATCACTTGTTATTCCATTATGTTTATCAAGTTATTAATGAGGCATCTTCTTAGGTATATAACCTTTCGATTTTTTTATCAATTTATCTTGGTTATAATAACTGATGAATGTGTTTCTTTTAATTAATATATGTTAGGGATATAAACAAAGTTGATGATATTGCTACGTTGAGTCAACAAAGTAATATTGTGATTTCCCTAAATGACATTTATTCATTACATTGTTAACAACTCTTTCAACGCAATAATATGACTTAATATTTATTTTTAGATTAGCAGCTCTTCACATACTAGTAAAAATAAGTTTGGAGATGTTTATCCACATATATTCAAGTTATCATTTAAGGTGTCTAAGGTTTAAAGAACAATCTAGCATCACTTCACAACAGTTGCAAGTTAAAGCAAACAATAGGAGATCATCATTAGCATATTCATTACAAGAACAAGTTTTTTATTCATGTGCAAATAAAGGAAATAATGTGGAATAAATTGTTGAATATATGTTATTAACATGACTCTTTTTTATGTATGTGTTATTAGCATAACTTTTTAATGTATATGATGTTAGCATACATTTTATCTACATATAAATATGAGTTCCAATCCATATATTTTCTCTTTAATATATTATTGAAATTAATGTGTTTGCCACTTTGGTATATGAATTCTAATACATATATTTGCTCCTCAATATATTACTAATATTTACAAGTGGTTATATGGTAGATGATGAGAAATTGCTTAACATAATCACTACGATATAATTATCAAGTGCACAATCATTACACTCAATATAAGTTTGAAATTTAACATTATAAGACAATGCCATTTTCTCATAATATAGTTGAAAATAATAAGTACTACAAGCACAAATATCCTATTATAATATTCATTAACATAATCTTCAACTTTTTTTTCAACAAATTAATGTCTTATTTCATGAGCTTCATTTTCTCCTTAATCTTCTTAATTGTGCTTTTTTCAGTACTACTTATTTCAACCACCTTCTTCAATATTAATATTATTCCCTTAATTTATAAATCAATTTAAAATCTCTCTTTAAAAAGTTGTCATCGTATTGTTTAAAAGAAATAACATCTCCCAACCTAAAAAATATTATTTCATCATTTAAACTTTAAAATTAGGATATCTATAAAATCTTCTCCTAGGATTATGATCACCCTATAAAATTATTGGCAATGCATTTTACCTGCAATAGCAAACTACATTTTGAGTATATGAACATAATGTTGTATTAATAGATGTTAGAGATTCTATAGCTTTAAGAATTGTCACTACAATTATCACACTAATGATATATATAACACTTAATATTGCATAGATACCACTTATGAAATATGCATAAAAGTTCATCACATATTGCATGAATATTTAAAACTAAACTAACACTAGTTTGTCTCATGTCTTTAGGATTTTAGTAGCTTCTTTAAATATACTTTTTATAGCAAATACTGTTTAAGATACGATCGTGTCTGAAATTGTGTACTCTATTATTTCTTCATAAGTCTTTCTAAAAAGGAATACATAATAAAAATCCCTTTTATGTGGAAAGGTCCTGTTATAGGTTGTGTATTTTCTAATTTTCCTCCTTCGTTTGATATGATCTTCATTTCTCTGTGTAGCACGTCGTATTCTCAACACCAAAATTTCTGATATAAACATGTTCTGGTATACAATTAGATTGTGTTTAATCAAAGTTGAATTTTCTTGATGTTTTATCTTATAAATCCTTTCAATCCTTAGCCTATATTATTCTTCAAAGAACTTTTTCTATAATTACCTAAACATAACTTAAAATTGATTAATTCAAGAAAACTTGAATTAAATATAACAAAATATTACATAAAAATACATTTCATTGATATCAATTTAGAACTATTAAAATAGTCATGTAATACTTTACTTTTTACAACCTAACCAATAATTTCGTCATTTGAGATTTGAAGAATTATAGTAGTCAAGCATCCTATCCTGCCGGCTAAGCTTATAGCAAACAATATTATATGCCATGGGAATTTCCGATAACTTGCAAGTATTCCAGTTTGACCACATTCCCATCACTTATATGAAACCCAATAACAAAAAGGGGCAACGTTTGACAAAAGTAAGATTCTTTGAATAAATGAGTTACAAGTAGTTTTGCATTATAATGATTTGTAATATCTACTGGAGTAAGATGATTGTTGTTAACTTGTATGGTAAAGTAAGGAGACGTGACGTGACCAATCAAGAATCAAGATCATTGTTGTAGTCAGGCCCGACCCTGGGCACCAGGCAAGTGCTAGGCACTTGCCAGAGCCCACACTCATAAAGAACAAAATATTATATACTTAATGCCTATTTTATAAAGAACAAAATAAGATTTACTTTTATTTGAGAAATTGTTCAGGACTCACTTTCATAAAAAAATAAGATATTAAAAAAATTATCTTGGCTCGGGTCCATAAAACACACTCATAAGGAACAAAATACTATCTACTTATGACTTATTTTTATAAGAAATAAAATAGGTCTATTTTTATTTGAATAGTTACTCAGGACTCATTCTCTAAGAAACAAAATATTATTTTTTTCATTTTACCTTGGCTTAGGCCCATAAAATATTAAGACCCTCCCTAGTTGTAGTGAATACCAACATGTTGCGATGGGCCAGTCGAGCCCCATTATCTGTTATCTATAAGGCTATTGACTGGGGCTGGAGGACGGCTTCTAATCTGAAATTCTTGCCAACCCTTTAATATAAAACTTCTTTCGGGGCTCCAGACTCTATTGGTCTTGTGATGTTAGTGATTTTGAGTGGTGTAGAAAGTCAAGTATGGAGGCCAAACTATACTTCATGTTATTCGTCCAAGGATTTGGACGAGACCTGCATTGCTTTTTCTCAAGTTGAAACTCGAAACCCTGCTTCTTTATTTAGTCTTTTAAACGAATGTATCTCTTCTTCTTTTTTCAAAAAGTAATTCATTGATGAAGGGAATATACACAACCTGTTATAAGTATAACATTACAAAATTCAAAGACAGTTAAGATTTAGTCTAGCAACCATCTAAGCTTCATGCCCAGTGTGAGTTTAGAAACTAAGCCTTCTAGCTAGTAAGTAATTAGTCTGCACTGGAGTATGACGATCTGGTAGACTTGCTCCTTGCTTTTTTGCCTCCTTCCTTATTAATCTATTGTTTCTCTCTTTTCATAGATTATAAACCATTGCAGCTAAGCTGATTTTTAATACCGTGGAGTCTGCTTTGCTTGCCATCTTAATTGATGAGGCCCGTTCTATCAAATCATTCCATGTATAAGTTGCCTTCCTTAAGTTTAGGAAGTCTTGTAATCTCTTCCATATATACTGTTAGAGTATCTACAATTGACCATAATGTGGTCCATAGTTTCTAGGAGCTTATGGCTTAGTCTCAGTGTTTAAATGAAATGGTAAACTTACTTGATATTGTCCTTTATTGTCAGTCTTCCAGCTACCCCTAGTCATAGGATAAATGCATGTGAGGGACTGACATCATTATTCTATACAAGGTTCTTCCACTTTACTTTGCTGATTACTACTTGCTGTAAAAGTTTTGGAGCTAAATTCCTTTTCTCCATCAACACTCCAATATATCTGATCTTGGGTGGAAGCTTGGCAAAGGGGTAGGTTATCATGATTATTTCCACTCCTCTGTTGGAGGGCCATCTCCATTGGTTGCTGCTAATGAGCATATTCACCTTTGTACGTCTTTGCTCAAATTAAACTTTATAGTATGTATCTGGCCTAACATTTTCTCTTTTCTAATTCGCTTCATCTATCCTTTTAGTTTGAATAAACTTAGACTAACAAATTAATTTTTAAATTTTATTTAAAAGGTCAATTAAATTCTTTAAATTTAGTTTTGAATAATTAGTTAAATTATACACTGTAAATTATACTGTAATTATAGACGATTACAATAATTATAAAGGATGCAAGCACAATTATAACAAGAATATGATAATAATTATGAAAAATTGTAATAGCAGTCCCAATCACAAACACAATATATTGATGTGTGATTGCAAAAATATTTGAGTTAATTAATATGTAAAATTAATAATGAGAAATATTCTTAAGAATTATAACACGATAAAATATTGTTTTCTAACTATTTCTGATAACTTTTCAGTAGTAATAATTTAAACCAGTTTGATCTATAATTTTTTAATATTTCATTGGTAAAAGTAAAGTTAAAAACATAATTGAACTTGGGAGTACATTTCATTGATCAATTTTGAGTATTATTTCTAAAAATAACTATGTGCTTTTCAGTTTCTTGTCAAGTCTCTATTAAATGCAATTCGTTTTCCAATTTTGTTTATAGGATGAATATAAATTTTTTTATATTGAAAAGAAATGATAAGATGGAATAATTTATAAATTTATGATATATAATTATTATTAACTATTTTTTAGCAAGTGGTTCAAAAAGAATCATATTAAAATTATTATTAAACTAAAATGAATTTTGATTGTTACAATATTACCTCATACATGCATGATCTAAAGAATGAGTAAAGAAAATTATATAAGATTGGGACATATTAGTATATGAATGAGCATATTAATTTAAGAAATTGACAATCATAATTATATTTGTTAGGAGATACGTGCATCCATATTTATGTTAAAGGTGACTAACTAAATTATTTTAAACTTAAGATTTAAAACTGTTTTGATATGTTGCCAAAAATGTAAATTCAACCAACAGATGCAAGAATCCATCAATTATATATATATATATAAAGATGCGTCAATTTAGACTGTTTCTAAATATATGAAATAAAGAAAAATTAATTAGAAACCTAGTTTGACTGTCCATCCTTGTACACAATTAGATGAAATTTAGAAAAAGAATCCTCCCAATTAGTCTTATAGGGTTGAAAGATAGATCGGATAGTATGAAATTTAAATATTCCAAATTTCAAACAGTACACGACAAATCTCCGGCGGCTACTAGAAGCCAAATTTGCTGACATAATTTAGCAAGATCGCCTCAAAATGTTTTTTGCCACATACGCTCCCCCTTGTTGCTAATATTGATACCTCTAATCAGGTGATTTGAAATATATATATATATATATATATATATATATATATATGTATATAATTCAGTGTGACGATTACTAAATCTAGGAAATAGATATACCCAATTGCCTTAATTTAATACTGTTGGTCTATAAAGTAAATGCCACTACCTGAACAATTATAAAATACATCGAGGACGGTGACTGTGAGGGTGTCCAGGAATAACTTGGAATTTTAATTATTGTCAAATCCCTCTGTTTCCGTGATACTGCCTCGTAACTTCGTTTCTTCTTGTCGTTGTTTTGTTCATATTATTGTTGTTCTGTCGGACTGACATAGGATGATCGGTAAAGGCTTCTTGGCTACACGTAACGTAAGAGTGACCAATTTCTTCCGGTCAAGGACACAGAAAAATTTCTCAGAACTTACGGCATGATACCATAAGACATTGGACGTTCGGAATGGGATTATTTAAACAAGCAAGGAGGACCCAAGGACATGGAACGTTTAGCTGAAGATGGACTTCTTGAAGTTGGTGCTGCGGAACTGTACACTGGTATATGTTAGCGAGAAATTGTGTTCTAGGGAAGGGAGTTTAATAAAGAAAGATTCTAGGGCTGACGTCAAGGGTGTCATCAATTTCAAAATCCATAATCGCTTTATTAATGTTTTTATTTTGGATAATATATTCAAAAGTTACTATTCTTTTTTTAAAAAAATCAAAAAATTTGAAATTTTAATCAAATAACTAATATTTTAAAATCTTAACAATGTTAAAGTTTTAGAAGGTTGGTCACTCAATTAAAATTTTTAAAAGCTTAAAAATTAAATTAAAAAAAATCTCAAAAATTTGAACACTTTAAAATTTGCTATTTTATTTTATTTTCACTTCTTTTTTTGGTTCTTCTTTACATCTAATTGTTCATTTCTTATGATGTAAAATTTTCTCCCTTATAATTTAAGAAATTTTGAAAAAAGCTCTCGATTTTTTAAATTATCCAAAAAAACTCTTTTTAGTTTTTAAATTTTTAGAAAAACTCATTCTCTTAAATTTCGGTTAGAAAATAACAACAAAATACACGTAATATGAACAAAAAAATTAAAGATAATTAATTTAACTCAGCTTTGAATCATGATATAAACAGAGTAAATTTAACTTAAATTAATAATTAAAGATAATTATAACAAAAAAAATTGTGCTAGATCTAAATTATTTTGGTTCAAGTTTAAGAGGTGTGTTAAATCGTCATATAAATATCATTTAATTAGTCCACGTCTAATGTCTATATTATATGTGTTTTGTCTTTATTTTTTACTCAAATTCTAAAAGAAGGGGTTTTTTTTGGAAAATTAAAAACTAAAAAATTGAAAATTTTAAAGATTAAGATTTTTTTTTTATATAATTTCTTAAACTATAAAGAAGCTAGGTTTGTCTTTTATCCTAAAATGAATTTGGAACATGACAGTGTTATTCATTTGCTTTCTACAAACCTAAATGTTGAGGTGCGAGTGACCTTAGGCTTTTTGTAAACGAGTAAAAAAGTTGCAGTAAAATGGTGTCCATATTTCTGACTGGGGCAATTTTAATACAAGAAAGTGAAGAACATAGAAAAAAGAGAGAAAACTAGGTCAATAATACTAAGAACGAGCAATGCATTTTCACAAGATAGTAAAATCATCACATGCTCATTAACGACCTTCAAATTAAGAAACATTGGTATAATGAGTGTTAGTTAGAGTACTCAGTGTAGGGAAGTCTCAACCAAAGTTAACTGTCATTGATTCATATGAAGAAATGGTAATGGTAAATTTAAGAAAAAAACTTCAAATTATCTTTTTAACTCACTATTCATCTTAGTAGCCTTTGGGTTAGAACATAAAAGCAGGTGTTCATATTATCATCTCATTTCATATTAAACTAATGTAGAGAAGTGTGCACCATTTTTGAAGCACCGGCAGCAGTTAAGCAGCAGCTATAGTTGTGTCTATACATACTCTTTGAGATACATTTCTGCAGGGATCCTTCTTGTTATAGAGTTCAACTATCAGTTAGTATATTCCTCAACCGGATAACCTATTGGTAAAAAAGTGAATATTGACTTTTTTTCTTTTTTGAGTTAGTGATGAACATTTAAAAAAAGGAGTACCACATAACTATTTACAAATCAATTAATGATAGAGATGCAGGTATGGTACGTACAACACTGTCTAGTGAGTTTTATGTCAATAAGTATATAAACATCGAGGACTAAATGAACAAAAGCAAACATTCCTTTTTAAGTTTCTTAATTTTCCTTTCTTTTAACAAATCTGAAAATCGAATTTTCTTCTTAATTTTGTTTTAAAAAAAGAAAGTTAAGGAAACTTAGCAGCAAAAATGAAAAAGTGTAAAAACACAAGAGATGGTTAAGTTGATTTACTGAGGATTTACAATGTCACAAGAAGTCAAAATTTGCTCCAAATACTAGTCACTTTCTACATCATCTAACACCAGCACTTCCTTATCCTTTCCAACCCCTTGGCCTTCATTTCTTCTTGTCACCGCATTTCTATCCATAAACTGCTTATTCTTTAGTACCTCCACCGACGAGCATTTGCCCTTGAAACCATACTTCATCTCTGCTAGTAACTCGCTTCTTTTCTCCACCGAAAAATTTAGCACAGCAAAGGGCAGCTTGGTCATAAGCTAGCGCCGCCTCCTCCTCGGTGTCAAATATACCTAACCGAACTCGTACGCACGATTCGTTTAATCTCTCATATCTGCTGCGTACTTGCTCTATGGTCTCTTCCTTACCCCTCTAAAGCTCTTTTCTTTCTTGGGATTTTCTTCTTCAGTTCTTTGGCATCAAAGCTTGGATCTTTGCTTTGATTTCATTTCATAAGTAAAGTTGTTTCGAGTTCTTGGGTCCTTAATTTGCAACTTCCATCGGCTGCATCGAGAAAATTAATTCTCACCGGAGTCGTTGGAGCTGAATGGAGAATACCCATCAGGGTTTAAGAGAACCTCATCCCATATAAGTGTGGATGAAAGTGACCAAAGAAATCTTGTGGATGTGAGAATTCGAAATTTGGATAGTTAAACGGAGAATGATACTTCTTCTCAGGGAAAAGCATACATTTATCCAACATCTTTGCTTCGATCAATTAGTCTCTTATTTCTGATTATGTTTGAAACTTCATAACTTCATATTCTAGATAATAGATGTTTGATATTTGAACGAGGAATTAGTTGTTGACTTTAATTCCAATTACTAAATACAAACAAATTCAACTGTAGCAAGCATTGTCTTGACTTAAGCTCACTAATAATTGTATTCTAAACGTACTGAAATATATACAGCTGTCATATAAATGGTAGTGATACTTTGTCGTTGATCTTAAGACTAATATTAGTTAATTAGAAAAAAAAAATAAAGCTGACGTTTTGGCCTCATTATCATATCAAATCACTGACGACGACATTGTAATTGTAATTGTAATTGTTATAGCACGAAAATTGGAAGATTTTTGGAATGTAATCCAAAATGTTATAACACGAAAATGGACAGATTTTTTAAAAACATTCCACATGGAGATGCAATAATCACCTAAAGAAATTTGAAATGAGATAATTGATGATGATCATGTTCACGTGTTTAAGTTGAAAAGGAATGATGAATTTAGCTAATAAAACATTCCAGTAGAAATAATGGTCTCATCAGCAGTAAAAGCTATTCTATTGAAGTGAAACGGATAGACTTATGTTTGAACAATGTTGCTTTCATGCCTCTCAACCTCTGCGTGGAAGAAATCAAATTCTTAACTCCGTCTTTATCAGATACTCCTGAATTTCCCTATAGGTGTATGTAAGTTACCTCTGTTGGTCCACATGCCTAGAACTATGCTCCTGCAATTATAAACACTCTTGAATTCCAAATGCAACGTCAAATGGGGATTTTTAAAGCAGCGTCATGATTATTCTTTGTATACAAGCACATTTTCATTTTGCAAAGTACATGTTATTAAGTAATTGCTTCTCGGAGCTAAATGTTATCGAGAAGAAAAAAGAACTAGATTAATGGATCCACCAAAACCATGTTACCGTATCTGAGCAACTTTGGTGTATGTATAATGTATGGGAGCTGATATTATCTCCATACTCTTCATAGATTTATATAGATTCCGATATATGGAATATAAATTAGGCATGCCATTCAATAAACTTTTTCCCCATCCAAAATTTTTATGCGTATAAACCTTATTGGCATTGCTCTTAGCGGTCGCAAAAGTTTCTCCACATTGCAAGAGTTGAGAGAGTTATTCATGATGCTATGCCTATATCTGAGATTCTAGTCTCCAGAGTCCAGATAGGCGACATCATGTCCATGAATACGAGACCTACGCATTGAATCTGAACGGCTTGGCAGACTATGTGCAAGATGTTTTATTTAGTGATGTCTCTCTACTCTCTATGGATAGGTTCTTGAGGCCACTTGTAAAAGATCCTGACTCGTCACTCTCAATCTTTCAAATAGGTCAGGATAAGTATTGGATTGTAACTTTTATCCCTTTTTTTTTCTTCCCCTTGTGTCTTACTATATGCAGTCCAGTAACTAGATTGCAATTATTGAGGAAGAAAACAATGTAGAGATCGTTCAATATAGATACCATCGTTTTCAACTTTAAACGAAGAAAAGGAGAGAATTAACAAAGCAGCTTGACCCTACCCACCATTGTGAGGTCCGAACACCAACTTGATCCGTTGATCGGCAACCATGACTGTTTATTGGTACACGATAATGCACAAAGAGAGTGGAAAATGAAGGAAAAATGAACATACTAACTAACAGAAGAAAGTATTAAGATCACCAAGGATTAACGCCTTCACACGAGTTCAACAGTTCCTCTAAATACTCTGCTCCTAAATCCTCCAACTCCACCACATTTTGCGGTCCACCACTGCTACCCTTTACCTCTTTCCCTTTACCTTGTCTGCTCGCCGTTTTCCTTCTCACGGAATGCCTTCTCTTCAACGCCACAACCGGCGAGCATCCCTCTTCAGACTTGTATTTGATTTCTTGTAATGAATCTCTAACCATGTCCATCGGAAAATTGAGCACAGCCGTCGAACCCCGCATCGAAAACGCCGCTTGATCGTAAACTAAAGCAGCTGCCTCCGCGCTATCGAACGTCCCCAGCCAAACCCTTATGCCATTTCTCGTCGAGTCTCTGATCTCTGCAGCGTACTTTCCCCACGGTCTCTTTCGAACCCCACGATAAGACTTCTCTTTCTTAGAGGATTGATGGTTTTGGTTGGAGTTTGAAGTGACTTCTTCGCCTCTTTCTTTAGATTCGGACATGGAGTTCGAGCCTGAAGATTCTTTGTTGGCTCCCTCTGCGAGAACGTTGACAAGGACCATTTCCTCGGAGTCATTGGTGTCAAATGGGAGGGCACTATGGAAGGAGAAGAGATCCTCCCATTTAAAATAATCTAAAGAACAGAAAGAAGATTCCTGCGAGACCTCTGTTTTAAGGTGATTCTGAAAATGGAAGGATGGTTCCATAGGTTTGGTTTTTGGCAGTTTGCTTCTATCGCAGTTGGCAAACTATGTGCTTTGCTTTGCTTTGCCTCGCCAGGTCTTGCAAGCTTTGATCAACGACCTAACCCTTTATATACCCATCAAAAAACGTAGGGAAGAATTGGATAATGAACAAATTAGTAAGAACAAGAAGAAGAGTAAAGTAATAATTAAACAAATTGAGAGGATTGCAATTTGCAAGTAGGTGGAGGGCAAAGGTAACAGCTTTGATTGAACAAGGAGGGCTGTCCCAAAACGAAAGACAATAGTGACTAGGAAGTGTACATACATATGGCAGCTATTAAGAAGATTAAAGCTACTAATCTACTACTAAAATTTAATAATATATTCATATTAAATTTTTATTAGAAAATATTACAACAAATTGATTGCAGGCAAGGTTTTTTGGTTTGGATTCATTTAACACACGTGAGCTAAATATGACGTACGGCGGCGGATGGACCCCAGGGGTATTGGTCAGTGCT
>JANIMX020000288.1:5246791-5261398 GCA_024582655.2 Erythroxylum kunthianum | reverse complement strand
GATCTAAAAAGTTATTAAAAACAAAAACATAATATCGAGCACAGGTTTTACTTGAAAAAAAAAATATATTGCCTATGTACAAATTACATTTTATTATAAGAAATTGTTAAATGAAATACTAGAATATGATTGTACAACAGACACTATACTTATAATAAGCAGCGCTAACAAATTCAAATATTCAATCGATTTCAGGAGGAAACTTGAGAATCGGTTCATTTGCCGACCAAACAATTTGAAACCCAAAAGATGGTAGAATCAAGATACCTTTTTCCTGGTCAACCTAGTGATACATATTTTTATCCATTTATTGTTTCAATTTATCAATTTAAATAATGATTTTAACTACAGTTGCGATCTGCTACTTCGTTTTTAATATATTAAATTATACATAATAAATTGAGAATGTTGAGCTATATATTATTTTTTTTAAAATAATAGGTAAAAATATTGTAGATTTAAAATATTTAACAAAAATCCATAAGTATTAGCTTAAATGTAATACCAATAATTAAATCTATGGTTTTGACACAACCTTTTTTTTTTTTCCCTTAAGACATAATCCCATGATTACTATATGGTTGAACTTTGATGTTTTGGTTAATGTCAATCGAAATGACTTTGCAAAGTTTAGCTTGAGCAGTTAATTAATTGGTTCAAACTTCTCGTCAAAATTAATATCCATCTTAACCATAATTGAAGCAAAATTAGTTAGTAAGAAGTCTTTGATTGGTATTAAATTCAACAGCCCCAGCTGCGAGCTTTCTGGTTTGTAGTTCAGAAAAGGAGTACAGAAGCCAGTAAGATAGGAGAGCAATTAAGGTATCATGAATCGACAACAATTAATCCTAAGTACCAACTTGGAATAGCAATTAATCCTAGAAAAAAACAACTCCCAAACAAGTCATGTCATGGTTTCTTGTCATGTTAACCGAAAGTAAAGGAAACCAGACTAGTATATATAAATTATAGAGAAGAAGGTGTCATCTGTAGCCTTCTGATAGTAACTTGTTAACCCAAGTACATGCACCCATATAAATGGGAAAACCGTTCAAGGTCTTCAACAAGACATACACTTTAGCTTTCGTGGGTGGAGGAGCCGTTGAATGTTGAAAGTCTTCCTTAAAGAAGTGAGGCTACGGTTCGATGTAGACAAGTGTTTGTATCTCATTTTTCAGGTACCTGTTATACCCTGGAATATATAATATGTGTCCATAAGGATGGAGTATTTCTAGATCACTTTTCATTGGTACTCTTCTCCATTTAATTCAAGACACAAAAAAGCAGAAGGATTCTTTAATATTCAAACGAAATGGTGAATATGGTGCAAGGTCGACTAAACTTATCAAGAACGTAAATTGTTTGAAAACTTAAAATTTTTATGGTTAGAAAAGAAAGAATAGATAGTCTTTAGTACATAAATTCTAAAGTCTAATCATTCAAGATACAAATTTTGATTGCCCATATTTGATTAAACCTATATAGGTCTTAGGATGTATAAAAAAAATTAAAACATTTTAAATAAGGATAATCAATCTTAGAGTGTCCAATCTCTTTGAATTTTTTTTAAATCAGTATTTAAACTTTTAAATTTTCAATTGAATGACCAACCTTTTAAAACCTTAATGGATTAGTTCAAAATGTTATTTCTATTAATAATTTGTTAATTTGGCTAATGATTTTTTTAATTTATTTATGACATTTAGATGTCCAATTGAAAAAAATAGTAGCTATGATTAAACTGAAATAAAGAGAATTTTTTCAGGTGGACATCTACATATCATGAATAAATAAAAATTATTAGCCGAATCAATGAATTACTAACGAAACTAACATTTTAAACTAAGATGTTAAGGTTTCAAAAGTTGGTCACTCAATTGAAAAATTTAAAAACTGAAGTATTGAATTGAAAAAATATTAAATAATTGAGTACTTTAAGATTGATTATCCCTTTTAAATAACTTAATACTATTTTGATAAATAAAAAGTAATTAAACCCCAGTGGTATGGTCAACAAATTTATATTGTTTTAACATATATGATGTTAGAGCGTTTCGTGATAATTTTTCATTGATTAGTTTTAAAATATAATATTTGAAGAAAATAATTCTATTCAATTTCAAATATATGAACTTATCCTTACTTCTTCATCTCACTAGTTATTTCATTAAGCTTATAACATTATGAATCTACAAAATTGATAGTTTTAAAATATAATGTAAACTATCTGAAAATAAAAAATAAAAAATCAAATTAACAGTATGTGGTACAATCCTATTGGATTATATATTTTTACTCTTTTTTTTTTAATTTTGAGCTAATATAATCTTAAAATAAGTTTAAACTCATTTCCACTCTTATCTATCAATTTCTATTAAGTGTATAAAGATAAATGGTCCAAAATTTTAAAAATAAAAAATTCTTCTCCTCAATTTTAAGAGCATGTTTGGTTTGGAAAATTGTAATTATATTTTGGTTTTGATTTTTATAAAATTGGAGTTGCAACAAATTTAACATTTAATGAAAATTATTTTAAATTTAATTCCTTACTTGTATCCTCTATATAAAAGTTAATTGAGTATAGAAAATTTTAAATTAAGTTCATAAATAAAATTATAACCAATATCATTTTTATGTGACAGATAAACAACAATATTGAGATTAATAGCTGTATTACTAATTCTAATTTCAGGTATCAGAATCTCAACATAATCTGTAGGACCTAAATTCATAGTTTCATAGAATTTGATGCGAAGGATAAACCTATTTAATTATTCACATCCATTTGGCCTTACACCCTATATATTGCTTAGTACCTCGGATTGGAAGACTAGACACCTTGCTTATTCAAGAAGAAAGAAAAAAATGCATTACTTTATTAATTATTATAAATAATACTAATTATATAATAATAATAATAATAATTGAAGTAATATAAATCATAAATTTATAAAAATAATAATCTTATAATTAAATCCATTAAAAAAACTGAAGCAAAATTATTATATACATAACCTAATGCCAATTGATGGTTGATGGTCACCACCTTTTATGTAATGATCTGAATTAGTTAACAAATATAACAATCACTTTTATGACTGGGTCCTATTTTCTCCGGGAAACGTAAAACGTCTAATGTGACGTCTCACCGGCAACCACACCTTGGCCTTTAAAGATCTTCACTTCATGGGCCCCCGCCGCCGGCGTTACGATCAACAATTAGCTTTCACTATTCGTCACGACTCACTGCAAACTTCCTTTGGTCCACCAACATTTTTCTAAGCACTATTCAACCAATCAACAAATTAAACCAAAATTTGCAAGATTTACTTTCCAGTTTCACTAATTTGTTATTCATTAAATTAGAATCTTGTTGTTCCATGGGAGGATTGGAATGTATAATCAAATCTGAATTTTAAATTACTTAATTTAAATATATAATTTTTTAACATTTATGTGCAATCAGAATTTTATTTATGAAATGCTTTCAAGTTCTTATAAGGACAAAGCCCTTGGCTGTGGTTTCACTGCATAGCTACAAGAGAGTTGCAACTTGCAATATTTGTGGATGAGGATGGAAAATATAATATAAGTCGGCGAATCAATACATCAGTCATGGAGACTTAAAAGGTTCATGAACCCGTTTTGCACATTTAGCATATGTTAATACTAACTTGGTCAAGGTGATGCACATGCATGCATCTTCAAAATTTGAACATCAAACATTAATTAGATACTGTACCTTCCGCTCTGAAATTTGTCGTCTACACCTTCTTCTTCGTCCTTACTAGGATATTTGAGTTAACGTTCTTACTGGACCCGAGTATCTTAGGCTGCCTTCCATTATATAGACTACTTGTGTCTCTATCCTTGAGAAGTCTTTGTTCTTTCCTTCTCTAGTTGTTTCATAGTGATTGTATATTTGAATATAGGCAACAGGTCTAATTTGTTGTTGTATCAGAAACCCAGGATTATCCATCTTTACCTATGTACTCCTTCAAGAATGAAAACTTACTTTTATTCATTTTTAAAAAAAAAATCATATTATTTTTAATTTGTTTATCAATTTTGGCAGCAAGAAAAAAAAAATATTTAAGCTTTGCATACAAATAATAGTCAAAAGTCAAAACTTAGGAATGTCGATTATTTTTTATTGTTTGATTTGTGGCATTTACGACTATTCTAGAAACATCTCGAACTTAATTAATCTAAAGTTTTATTCATCTCACTAATTTTTCAGTTTCTGTAACTTAAAACAATAATATTAAAAAAAACTAAGGATTAAAAAATCTATTTAATTATTTTCTACAAAACTGATATAAATCAAAAATTGTTCAAGTAGTATTCACATTATAAAGAAGAAAATATAATATTTAGAGAAAAACTTTGTAGTTAGAATTAGAATTTAGCTTCTAAAAAAAAATTAAATATCTAACATTTGATTCATAATTTTTAAAAAAATTTCAATTAGGTCTAACTTGATTTAAATAAATCTTCTCTTTTGATTACTTTAAATATTCAATTATAAAATTTCTAATATGTTGGCAGTGATTAAAAGATATAAGTATGGTTAATAATTAATTAATATTTAGAATTTGATTAATTAAAAATATTTAATTTATCTTTAACCATTCAATCAATTAATGTATAACTATAGATAATATTAACATCTAACAATAAATTGAAGCTAATAAAATAATATAAATATTAAAATAATATGTCTAACTCGGTCATTAATGTTTATTATCTATAATTTCATTTTTTTCATTCAAAATTTCAATAAGATATGAAATATAGAATTAGTGTCTATTATATACAAAGTCTAACTTTACTCATTCTATAAATTAAAAATTACCTTATTATTACTTTAAAAATAATATTATTGGACCAAGTGAAATCTTAACTCATGGTCTTGAAGATAAAAAATATTGTAATTAAGGAATTTACTTTTGGTGATATTAGTATCAATATTAAAATGAAATTAAGTAATATATGAAAGATAAAATTTAACGAAAAAGTAAAGCGAGCAAAGGTATCAATTAAATAAAATTAACAATTAAAAAATGAAGTAAATAAGTAAAGTGGAGCACATATGCAACTTAAGAGAGCTTCACGAAATTCAAGTAAAAGCAATGAATAAGAATGAGTTAAACATATCAAGATTTAACTAATTAATATAATCCTTCTTTTAACCTTATATTAATCATTTTTCATGAAATGAAGTTTAATCATTGTATGATTATTTATATATAGGTATGATGCATGAATTATTTTATAATCAAGAAAAATTATAATTATTAAAGAAAATCTTTGATGTTCAAACAAAATTTTGAAAACATTGAAAATAGATTTGAATCAAGTTTTTGTTAAAGAAAAAAGTTTTTAATACTTAAAAGAACTTGGAGTTTTGATAGACTATTCACTTTTTATAAACTATTCATTGATTGTATTATTCACTGAATGAAATAATGTTCATTGGCTAGCCCATAATTTATATGAAAAGTTATCAAAAGGGGATTTCTTATTTGGTTCAGGTTCTAAATAGTCGATACCCTAATTAGTGGTTGTTTAGCTAGTTAAAAGAGGTATCTGGCTAGCTAAACATGCCAAAAGACTTGTCATTGTAATGAATATATTTTATGTATAACAATTATTTGAGTTGATTTTGAGCATAAATAGACTACAATTGAGTTGTGAAAGTTGCTAAAAATTTTGAGAGGCTAGATAAAACATTTTAGTAAATATGTATATTTTTTAATAAAGAAATTCCATCAATAAGAAGAAAAAATAATAAAGTTTACAAAGCTATAACAGCTTTAAAGGGCAGAGACCGAACACTTGGTACTCAATTGACAACATAGAATAACACAAAGTAGACAAAACTTAATTATCTAAATTGTTAAGTGCTATAAGTTCATAAATGGCATAGATAATTTTTTGAGCTAATATTGGAGCAGCGGTTTGAGTTCTCTTGAATCTTCGCTCATTTCTTTCTCGCCATAAGAGATGTACCGAAGTTGAAAAAGCCAGTATATATACTGCCAGTCTGGTGGTGCTTGTTGTCGCGGAAAGCATTTGGAGAACATCCAAGAATCTGATCTCCTGGAAGTTCAATGAATAAGTCCCTTTGACTGCTCTCCACACACGGTTGGAGAAGGGGTAGTCAAAGAACAGATGATCCCTGTCTTCAAGACCAAATTCACAAAAACAACAAGAGTTGGAGATAGCGGTAAAGCCAATCCTATCTGATATACTAAGCCTATTTTTACTGGCTAGCTATAGAGTGAAGGAAAATTTGGGAGGAAGGAGCTGGTTCCAAATGATCTTAGCCCAAGGGACTAAAGGGTTAAGGGGATGCAATAAATCACGTATTGTGGTTGTTGATATCTGATATAAATGTTTGTTTCTCCAAAAGAATAGAACAATAGAATGGATATCTGGATAGACATTCTAGTATGAAGCAGGTAAGGCAAAGGGTTATGAACTGCAAATCAATTAATCTTCCATACGCAACCAATTATCATACCATAAAGATGCTAACGAACCATTGCCAACGTTGCAAGTTAAGTCCGCAACAACTAAGTCTCTTATATGCAAGATTTGATTAGTAAAAGCCGAGAAAGCAGAGTTTTTATGAACCTGCCATATATTATTGTCCTTGAGAAAATAAGCATGAATCCATTTAATCCAAAATGAGTCTTTGCCTAAAATTAACCACCATAACCTCTTCATTGTCAAGACCAAGTTATTCTTCCTCACTGAAGAGATATTGAGACCTCCTTCATCTTTAGGATAACACAAATCAGACCATTTCACTTTTGGCATTCCCTTAGAGCCATCCGAGTGGTTCCATTGAAAGTTCATGGGAATTCTTTCAATGGTTTTTATCACCCATTTTTTAGAAACATATGGGAACTTCGATATGTGTGCAAAGAATTCAAAACATAATTGATAAGCTGTAACTTCCCTCCAAAGAAGAGAAACTTATTAGTCCATAAGCTAATTCTTTTCAGAATCTTATCAATCAAAGGTGTGCATTCTGAAAATGCCAGTCGCCTAGTGGATATAGGCATACTAAGATAAAACAATGGAGGGGCTTTGATGGACAAGCCTGTAATCTGTTATATGAAGGATTCCAAGTTGGCAGCCCTTTTGGATAAGACGAAGAAACTCTTGTGTCGATTGATTTTAAGTCCTAACAACTCTTGAAATTTGATCAAGGTCCTCTAGATGGCCAGGACTGAGTCCTTATCCGCTTGAAAAAACAACAACAAATCATCCGTGAAGGAAATGTTTGTGAGCTGAATTTTCTTGCATCTTGAATGAAACTTAAACTTTTGAGATGCCCCCACTTATTTCAATAGTAATCTATTCAAAACCTCCATGCAGAGAATGAAGAGATAAGGTGATAAGGGGTCACCTTGTTTTAGCCCTTTGGTAGCTTTGAAGAATTCCGTTGGTGAGCCATTCAGTAACACTGTGAAGGAGGCTGAAGTGATCCATTCTTTAATCCAATTGATAAATATAGCAAGAAGAAAGCATTCAAAGCCTGCCAAATGAAGATCCAATTTACCTTATCAAAAGCCTTGTAAAAATCGATTTTAATAGTGTAATTGGGGGTTGATTTCGACCATGTATAGTAAATATGTGTATTGCATAACATATATTGAGTCTTTGTTTAATGATATGAGCAAGAGAATGAAATTTTGAGTTATATTATTGTACAATTGCTATATTTAAGAAAATTGATTAAAATAAATTTTACGAGGGTTCCTTTTAACCTTAAATCATATTTGTAAAATATTTTTTTCACTCTTTTATAAAGTAAGATATTAGTAAGAGTTCTAATAAAATAAAATATTGTATATATATATTTTTTACTTTACCTATTGATGGAAGAAGAGGGTAATTTCAAAATTCAATAACCACTAATTAAAAGGACCCTTAATGAATATTAATAAAAAGAATCGAAATTTTTTCCAAGTTATTTTGGAGTGATATATCTTATATTAGTTTACTTTATTATTTTTATAAAATTTATATTATCTCCACGTACTATTCATAAGATATAGTAATTCTTATATGATATATTTTAATAATCTTTATTATTGTAATGAAAATTTTTTACCAAGGTAAAATAATGATCTATTTAAGATTCTTATTAATGTGTTAGTTTAATAAACTTATTCTTTATTACTCAAATATTTATTTAAATATCTATATATTTTAATTTATAAAATCAACTACTTTTTTATATATAAAATGAAATATATTATATGTTTATTTTATTATTTTATCTTAAGAAAACCACAATTGAGAAATTTTAAAAATAATATTCTATATAATTTTAATCTTATAATTTTGATCATATAATATTTATTGTATATAATTTTTTTTCTATATAACAATAAATAATATTTTTATTAAATAAATGATATAATATTAAAGTACCGCGATGCTTCATTCATATTAATGTATATTCATCTACATCCAAAATCAAGATCTAGGGTGCTATTAAATTTTTTTATTTTTTTATTTTTGTTACATAAAATTTTAGTGTGAACCTAAGTGCCATAAAAAATATTTAAAATAGTAATAATCTAAATTATATTTAAAAAAAGAATTGAAACCATTTTTATAATTAAAAAGAAACTGTGTAGGACATGTTAGCTAGAAATAGTTATTTCAGTGTATTGAAATTAAACCATTCAAAATAGTTGGCTGCCTCCAAGTCCAACACCTCCCATAGCTTATCAAAGTCAAAATTCACGTTTGACTTTGAATTCTGGCTTCTGTGTAGTTAATTTGGTTACCACTGGAGGCTGATCAGATATGTCGGAATTGGTCTCCAAGACTTCTGATTTCTTTTTGACAAAAACTATATATTAAAGAATCAGTTCTTTATTATCTTGACTTTATCCATTGATTTGACTGGAGGAAAGAAGCAAGCATTTCAAAGCTCACCACATAACAAGATTCGGCACAGTACAGACCCTTGAATTGTATTGGTTTCACAAAAGCATAAGAAGTTTGGGTTATTAGTTGAGTGACACAGAAAAGAATTCTTCTTAATTACTTTATTAAAATCCTTTTCTAGAATTGATTTGCTTTACTGATGGAAAAAAAAAAACAAATATTGATGTATCTAAACAAATTACAACATTAAATCATCAAATGGTAAGAAACTAGTTTGTGACTAGTGACACTAACTGTATGCTGATTTTGTTACTAAGAAAAAGGAACAGAAAGCGATGCTTTTATGCCTTAAAATTATGGTAGGGCCAAAGTGAATCGGATTTGGTGCGCTTTGCCATCTCATTCACAAATGAAACATGGCTAAATGCACGCATAAGCTTACAGTAATCAGCCAACATGAATGATTAAAAATGATTTGAGACTTAATGGAAAGAATCAAGTAATTGGGAACTTTCCCAGAAATTGCCGCCTCCTATTATCTTTCCCCGTTTGACTTTCAGCAGTTTATAATCCCATTTATACCAAATATTTATAATACTATTACGTACGTTTAGACAAAGCTGTTCTTGGAAGTTTGGTGTGCGCACGAGAGATACATTGTCTTGTTATCACGTCGTAGGAGCAGACTGTCCAAGGTTTAATTGTTTGGGTCATGGCAACCAAAGGTGACCAACTGACCCAGGAAGAAGGTCCAGAAAACCGGTCCTCTTCCTTCATTTTAATTATGTAGCATCACAATGAGAAAATCTTAACACATAAACCGGGAAACATGTCTGCTTAACAGCATGGCTAAAACAGTGTTGTTTAGGAGGCATACATACATAATGTAATGAAAATTTTGCCCGACATGTCGACAAAAGACATGGATTAATAGCGTAGCCAAGAGTATGTTGAATGATGGCTTTCAACTACCTCTATCCACTTGATTTTTGACTTTGCATTTGACCAACGAGGAGCAGAAATGGTTCTGGCACGGATATCTTTTAGTAATCAAAATAGTACAAGTTTAAATTTGAAACAAAAAACAATAGATATGCGCATTCGGAACTATATATGTTAATAATGGTCAATGTACCTATTTGTTAGTAGAGGAGCTTAAATACATTTCTTCGTGTAACTTTTTTTTTTTGCCTATCTTTTATACTTTCCAATATACTAAAAGTCTGTCCTATATTTTAATATACCAAAAAACAAAACAAAGTCAAAAGAAATTTAACTTAACCACATCGAATAGGACTTATTTGGAATATTGATTTTTTAATAATAAATATTATATTTTAAATATGAAATTGATCAAAATACATTTAAAATCTCAAATATTTCTTAATTTTGTTTATAAATATTTTTTTTAATTCTTCCACTTGAACCTTAGTGAAGAAATTAAATTTTTATAAAAAACAATTTCTCCCAATCTTCTTAAACTTGACATTGTTGATATTAATATAAAATTTTCTCTTGTATCAAGTAATTCCCAAACTCAAAGTTTAGTGAAAAATATAAAAGTTCATTTTACATATATGTTTCTGATTTCAAGGACTTGTATATATAATATTTCAACATGTGTTTAAAATATATTGTTTATGATTAAAATAATATAATTTTATTTAAAGGTTGAAAAATTGTGTGATTATAATCATTGTATTAAATTTTAATTGACAACCAAGCTTATGGTTGGAATAGAATTGGTGAAGTTAGGAGTAATTCTAATTTAGTCGGGCTCGGGCGGAAAGAATTGGTAGAGATTTGGGTTCTCAATTAAGGCTCAGAGGATAGGTGTGCTCAGGCTACAAATTATATGAGCAATACATGCCCAAGGTCTAGGAAACTTGGTCTTCCAGCCCATTTTAAGCTGAGACCAGTCATTGCCCTTACTGGTGTTTGCATCTTTCCGAACTTTCCTAATCCTTTGGTGGTCTAAGCCTGATTCTCAGTAACATCGGAAAATAAAATGTTATAATTATAAAGTTTATCAGTCGGAAATATTTACAAACATAAAACAAGTTGAATCTGTCAATATTAGAACTAACCCAACATCAACAAATGTAACAAAAAGGAGAGTCAAAAGAGGAATCAAAACTTATCCCAAAAACTTATTTCTCTTTCAAACTTGACAATTGTGGTGGCTCAATCCAGTGAATCAACCAAGCACCAAAGACAACTTTCATCAACCCATTGAACTAAAAAAGATGGAAGAACAAAAACCTGTCAAAGGAATTTCCTAGGACGTAGCTTCATAGCAACTACTAATTCAACCGTCAAATATGACCCTTTTCGATTTAGGCCTTAATCATTTTGCTCGTGCTAAATATATGTTCTCTACCTTATGTTGCCTCCGAAGTTAAAATCGAAGACAGATAATCCAAAATGGAAGCACCACAAGAGGGGAAGAACATAAACACACAAGAGAAGGAAAGAGGAGAGGTTCGTTACAGGGGAATTCGCAGGCGACCGTGGGGGAAGTTCGCGGCGGAGATTCGAGATCCAACAAGGAATGGGGCACGCCAGTGGCTAGGAACTTTTGACACTGTTGAAGAGGCTGCTCGAGCTTATGACCGAGCTGCTTTTGCATTTCGTGGTCATTTAGCCATTCTCAACTTTCCAAATGAATACCAACATCATCCTAATCAAAGCTCTATACTTTCACACACTTCTTCATGTTCCTTTAATAATGAACCTACCACAAGTGATCCCGCTGAAGGTTCCTCTAGAGGAGAGGAAGTTATTGAGTTTGAATATTTGGATAACAATTTGTTGGAGGAGCTTCTTGGAACATACGGTAGAACTAAGTGAGGTAGGTTGGAATGTAATTCGTTTTTTGTTACTGGCCCTTTATCCTCCATGAGGAAATTCTTTTTAATGATCTTGATTATTACAGAAACCGTTAATTCCATGTCTGAAACCTCCTGCATCAAATTAACAATAGTGTTTGTCGATTGGTATGCTTTCATACTTTCCTGTTGGATTACTGTATATTGTTCTGAGAGTTGGAACGTTAGCTGTTCTGGACATACATCTCTTTTGATCAATTGAATTTATGCTCTGATTGCTTTCTTCCTCTTGCATACATACCCTCACGTCATGTCAACAGTTTTACTTTTTGAGAAGGAACAAGGTTTTTTTTACATGGGTATCTCTGAAGTGATTAGAATAGTAGAATCGACCTTTTTTGTGGCTGTATACTTTAACAAGACACGGCCATGTGATTGCCTCACCAGATGACCAAGATCAGTGATGAACTTAGATTGTCTGATACCTGAACCTTCTCTCAACCCAAGCTTAATCTGATGTGGCAGACAATTTTAGCTCAAGTTATATTATCTGTCTTTATGTCAATTAATAAATAACTAATACAGTCGACAAAATAACAACAAATTCTAAATATAACAGTGAAGAGTCGTGTGGGACTAGGACCCCACAAAATCTTGAAAGTTGACCCAAAATACTGTAGGCATTTTTTGCTCATTTGGCATCCAACCTGTCTCCAATTCAATCTTTCTTGTCCTTTCCTTCCTCAAAATTCAAGAGCTCATCTAGTAGCTTGTCATCTAAGTACTCAAATTCAATCACTTGTCTCTCTTGTTGTGCTCCACTCCTTTCCTCATTCTGAGATATTGAGGAAAAAGAAAAAGGAGAAGATGAAAATGATGAGGATGAGAATGATGAAGATGAAGATGACAAGAAGGATGGTGAGGAAGATGATGAAGAAGTAGAATCAACAACCTTAGATGGAGGAGGATATTCACTTGGAAAGTTTAGGACTGCTAAATAGCCTCTCATGGTGTAGGCAGCTCTATCATAAGCCCTCGCAGCCTCTTCTGCTGTATCAAAAGTCCCTAACCATAACCTTGCTCCTTGCCTCGTTGAGTCCCGTATTTCTGCTGCATATTTGCCCCATGGACGTCTCCGAACACCTCTATATCGCACATCTCCTTTTTCTGCTTTGGCCTTTCCTTTAGGGTCTTGCTCCATAGTGGCTTAGTTGAATCGAAGTGGCAGTTTAACTCGCTTCTGTTCTGTATGCTAGTTTTTATATTGAGTGGAAATACCACTTTTCCAGGTCACGGAAAAAAGAAGAAGAGAGTATTGGGTGGATCTGAACTTATTCAACGCCCCCAGAGCTCCATGATAGAGATAGATTGCAAATATATTCAGGATTGACGATTAATTAGTTCCCCAAATTTTTGTTTTGATTCTGTCGGTATCTTTAACCGCATCCTGATATTGGTCTCTGACAGTTTGGTGGTGAGGTCACTTAGCTTACGTTGTGACTACGCCTCAGCTTGTTAACGTTGGTTAATCACTTAGCTTACGTTGTCACTACACCTCAGCTTGTTAACGTTGGTTAATCAGGTGATTTTAATCGGAAATCGAGATAAAATTAGTTAAATCATGAGTATTTCGATGGTGAAACATTGTTTATTTCGATTCCCCTACTCATAACCTTCTTTCAACAATCCTATTACAGACTGGTATTTGACCTGCCTGTAGCTTCCTCATTCGTCATCTCGCTTACGTAGTTTCTTTTTTGTGCTATGCCTATCAATACATTACAATCAAGTTCAATATAATATGATGGCATAAGCTCAGATTTTGAGTTTGAATTTACGACTAGACATGTGACTGTTCCACATTCAGAGTTGAGTTTGGACGACTTATTAATGTCTTTAGTATGTCATGAGGTCATATGAGTTAGCTCATACATGTAGTCATTATGTTATGTCATCGCACGGGAATTGTTAAGTACTTCTTATCTTATTCTATCACTAAAATTCTCAATGGCCACCATCATTCAAATTAGGCCGTTTATTAAACAGCAGGAAAAGAAGAGGAATTCATTTTGATCAATTAAACTTGAAATCTGACGCTAATCAATTTGTTTCTTTAATCACGTTTTAACTAATATTTCCCGTGGTGATAATGGTGGTCCTTCAAGGCACCACTGAGACTTCTTGTTTTATTAATTTCAGACATCTCTGTCAGTAAGACGGTGTTGTGTTATGGCATAATTAAGACCAAAAAGTTCCGATGATGTCACACATAATATGTCACTAAGGGTGCTGTCATAAAAGAACCAAATTGATCACTTATCCAAGGTTACTTACTTGACAACTCCTGTATCTGCCTGCAAATCAATAACCATTCCTCAAGAACAGGAATTAAAAATAGCAAGCATTTCATACAATTTTATAGTTCTGAAAATGTCTTTGAACTCGATAGAATAAATACTTTTCAATTTGTTAATGTTAGAATTCAAGATGAAAATTTGACACAATCACACAAAAAATTAGATGAACAAAAAACGTAAGAACACACTATATGCCTAGATTTACCAATTTGGCTACTCCTACTTATCTGACACCCTCTACAATGATCCACACACCAAACACTTGTTTTTATAGTAACTAAAACCATAATTACTATAATATGGGCTCAAGCTTAATACATTAGTAAAAACTATTAATAAAACCTCAATCTTAATAACACCTTACGCTTGGCTTTCAGGGGGCGCTGCCCCCTTGCAACTCTCGTCAGCTTATCGGCGAGTTGAGCAACCGCTCGCTCACCAGGAAACGAGACCCCCGACTATCCTGTCGAACGGCAAGAGATCCGTATAACTATAAGCCAACTCCT
>JANIMX020000288.1:5025313-5036986 GCA_024582655.2 Erythroxylum kunthianum | reverse complement strand
ACTTTTCTTTATGTTTTAGTTACCAAATATTGCATGCATGTTGATTCTGTATTTTTGGTGATTTATGGTTTTGGAAAATTTTGAAATTTCCTACTTCTGCTGCCTTATATGCATGTGATGCATGCACCATTAAATCACTACAAAGTAATTATTAGATCACATTGGTAAACAAACCGAAAAAGAAATTTGTACCGATATATATGTGAAACATTCTAAATGTTCTTTTGTAGGAAGACAAGTGGAATAAATTTGTACTGATCTAAGTATTCACAAACAGTTTGTGTTTAATCAAGTGGCAAAGCAATATAAACATGTGAAAAGAAGATTCGCAAGGTTATCAACAGAAGAGCCTAAGCCAGCACTCACACTACGTACAATGCGTAGTCTATTCTTCAAGCCATATGAGAACATCTCGTAGCCTATATCATCTACACCATATGTAAGTAACAACAAGAAGATAGTGAGAGACTTTCAGGTACTATCAGAAAGTGAAAGAGAATCAGGAATGTGCAAAGGTAAAATTGCATTCTATAACCAATATCAAGGAGGGGAGAAGTTAATGAATAGGAGGAACCCATATTTAGTGCTTTTATATCTCATCTATCTGCCTCGGTGAAGCAATATAAACATAAATTTAGGCACATTAAGACGAAATAACTCAAAGCACGGGAAAGGTAAAGAAGAGTAAAATGGGGAAAAGTACCTCTATTAAAGAACTGCCTTTGGTTGGTGCAGGTATTCAACCCTGAAATTCGCCTGCAATACAAGAGAAATAGGTAAATGAACCAACTAACGCAACATGCAAAGCTGGTTGAGAGAAAGGAAACCCATCCCTGGTAAACATCATTTTAGACTAAGGTCCCTATAGCTTCCATTTGTCAACATATTTCAGCAGTCATACTTGCATGATAGTCAAACATAATTGATTTGCAACATATTTCAGCAGTCATACTTGCGGTAAGTTATTAGTTATTTTCTGCATTAAATTATAATAAAATATTATACACATTATCTTTTAAGAATATAAGAAAGAGCATGTTTAACCAATTCTCAAATGACAAGAAACTCTTTAATGAAGTTGAAATTATAAAGTACCTACATAAATACAATTACATGACACGACATTAGCGGTGAGAAGTAATTAACCCTATAATTATTAAACCTATGCAGTGCCTAACACACACACACATCTCTGCATATTTTTTGATAAGCTTAAAGCTAAACCCACCTTGTCACTGTCCCTGTAAATTCGATCAGCTACCAGAATCAGTTCAAGCCCTTCCATGGCATTTACTCATCCTTATCCTACTTCAGGCCTGGGTCTTCCCATATTAGCCATTGCTTTACTCACAGTAGTAGGTACGGCTTTCCTGCTTGTTGGCTACTACGTTATTTTCCACAGATGTGCCAACGGACGACAACGTCATCGTCCAACCAGAGAATTAAGAGAAAATGAGGATTCATTCATAGCCCTGTCCCCGGAAATACGGGATCGTGGGCTTAATCAATCAGCCATACGCAAAATTCCCACATTTCAATACAGAGTTGATAAGGACAAAAGTACATGTGCATGTGTGGTCTGTCTCGACGAGTTTGAAGAAAAAGATGTGCTTAGACGTCTTCCCAACTGCAGCCACGCTTTTCACTTGGATTGTGTTGACGCCTGGTTACAAGGAAATGCAAATTGCCCCCTTTGTAGAACAAGCATTTCAGGGTCTACTAAGTATCCTCTCGAAAGCAACATTTTTGCACCGACTTCTTCTCCTCAGGACTCGCAGCCTTACAGCGGTAGTTTTGTTAGTGGAGATGCTGATTTTGTTGTTATTGAATTGGGTGGACCACGTGAAGAAGCTTTGGTACCTAATAGACTCCAAGAAAGTGAAAGTTCAAGACAAGTTCAGGAGCAACTCAGAACTCGGATATCAGTAAAGGTAATGGAGCAGTGGCCTGGAAAGTTGAAATCATCAAAAAAGCATCGGCATTTTTCGATAATGGGTGATGAGTTCATTGATCTTAGAGAGAGAGATCATCAGTTCGGTATTCAACCCGTAAGGAGATCTTTTTCATTTGATTCTGCGGTCGATCAACAGCTTTATTTGGGTGTCCAGAGAGCCATTCAACAGAATTTGCATGAGAGGGGGACTAGCCGAAGTGAAGAATCCAGCAGCAGAAGTCAAAGTCAAAGGTCGTTTTTAAAATTTGTTCAGGGCCGAGCATCAAGAAGAGTGGTGCCTTCAAGTTGAGCCTTTAAGTTGGATGATTTGAAATGAATGGTAGTCCGTTTGCGTGTTTTGTTGGATGAATTGGATTGGGGAGATGTATGTATACAAGCTTGTAAAGCCAATACAAAAGGGCTCAATACTTAAATGTTTAAAGGGTGGGTGTCAGAATGATTGTGGGAAGCATTAGGAATCAAATGCTTGATTGTGTCTCAACACTCCTAGAGAGAGATGGCAGATAGAGAGAGAATGGAGTAGTCTTCCTCTGGCAAAAGGATCCAAACTATGAGTAACTATGAGTTAAGGCAACATGGAGATCCCATTCCCCATTAGGAATGTGATCAACATATCTTTTTATGCAATACTTCTAAATATATAATAAGATTTGTACTTCTTTTCCTTTAGGCGTTGTAATCACTAATCAGTGTCCACAACATATAAAAATACATAAGAGCCAGAAATGGCAAATGGTTGTCAGCATCATTAATTATTGGAGTTGACAATAAATCTTTGACTACATCTGTAATGATTCGGTATGGAGTCCCAGCTAACTATCAGAAAACAAAACAAATGATACTACACATGATTCTACCTGTTGCAATTGCTTACAGATCATTACGCTCCCCCTAATCGACATAGCCTCCAAGAAACAAATAAGTACACATGCCAACTCATAAACCAAGTATGAATCACCGTCCACGAGTTCACCAGAAATGAGCACGCCAAAATTGGCAGGAAAATAAGAAGCTTCTATGTAGAGAAAAGTTTTTGCTTGCAAAACAAAGTAGTGTGGTTCTGAATAGAAAAGAATGGAGAATAAGACCCATGTGCTCACTTTATATGGGATTAAGGTGGAATTACCATAAAACATCTATGATCATTAAACAGTCATTGTATCTTCAAAGAGACTGCATCCTCAATCTGTTTGCATTATTACATAAAGGAGCCGTATGTGTATAAGGAGTGGAAGGTGGGGGAATTAGAGACTGCTATATGCCAGGCATGGTTAGACTACGTAGAGCTAGTTTGCTTTTGGTTGAGAGGAATGTTGGGCTCCGAGTTTCTGTGAGAAGGATTATTATGAGGTATCGGAAGTGCCTCTGTTGGGCTCCGAGTTTCTGTGAGAAGGATTATTATGAGGTATCGGAAGTGCCTCTGTAGGGAGCTGGTTTGTGGAAGCACAATGAGCTTTTGCCTTCAATTGTTCAAGAACTCTGCGAGCTTCTGTGAGCTCATCTTGTGCACTTGGTCCATGTCCTTCCCAGGCATCAACTACTCGCTGTTGGAATTCAACGGCAAGAGCATAGCTGCATAGCCCACAAAATTACTTGAAATTATATCATTTAACCATCAAAACGATAAACAAACATTAATCCAATTTTACATGTCAAAAAGTTCATGCCCTACATTGCTGCCATGATGAAGGAATTTGAACAGTAATGGCTTTTATGAATTAAATATCTTCGATATAAGTTCTCCAGGAATATTGATAGACTTAGGCGTCTTTAATGAGCAATAAGCAATCATGCAAAATAATGCTACATACACTACTTCGTAAAGTGTAATTATCTTTTATATACTAGCTATCTCTTTTATTTTCCAATCCTCTGTCTCAAGGATCAACAAGAAGAAAAGGCAAAAAGACTAGAAAGGGGAAGTGGCTCAAACTCAGATATTTAAAAGTCACTTGGTTACAACAAATTCAAGTTAAAAAACCTTTAATGCAGAAAGCTACTGGTAAAGAATGTTAAACAAGAGGGTATATCTTTTTCTTCTCAAAATTATACACAATATAAACATTCTCTTGCCCCACATTCACAGATTATTGTATGCATCAAAAGACAGTGATACAGAATAGTTACACTATCATATCTCTGGAGATAAAGCAAAGTTTCAACACGAAAAAAAAATGCAAATGGCAGGATTTCGTTGGAGGGAGATGCATGCCAAGTTGGGTCACTTTGAGAAAAGGATGACTAATGGCTAGTGGTATCTCTTCATAAAAGATCGGCATATTTACAGAAGTTGAAAAAAATTACGTTCCATTAGGCTGTCTTAGAAGGGATATAGAATGCTGACAGATGAAGATGGCAGTTTTTGAACAAGAAGTGTTCTTCAGGACTGATGTAGCTGATGAGGAAGACTTCCCTTGACAAAAAGCTCAAGAAATGGACTAGATTACACACTAGAAGAGAGTTAACACAATTAGTGTAAGAATTGAGGACAGGAGAACGAGACTAATGGTCAATCAATCAGGCGAAGACCAAATATGTGAATTCTTAAACCATGTTTTTGAAATCAAGTAACTATTTCCTACCTTCCCATGACACCGTATGCTTTTGAAAGGTTCTGGCATGCTTCAATTGAATCAACATGATGAGGACCAAGTGCCACGTCCATGATGTCCTTTGCCAGTGCAAACATCTGTGCAGCTGACTGTGGTCTATCTAGTTCTAAATAGGCAGCTCCCAGATTGTTGTAAATATACGCCACTCCAAAATGTTTTGGACCAAAGCTCTCTTTCAACCTTTCAGCTGCATTCTCCAAGTAAGGAATTGCCTGAATCACCTTACCTGTCAACAGAAGTAACCACCCAATTCTAGCAGAAACACTTCCTTCTGAATGCTGTTCTTGTGGGACTTTCTCAAGTAACGAGAGTGTTCTCTTCAACAAAGTAACTGCAGTATCAAACTCGTTCATGCTCTCGTATTGCATTGCTATTTCTGAGTAAGCATCAGCAACTTCAACTGGAGAAACTTTCTGATTTTTGTCAAGAATACCACAAGCTATCTCCAAACATCTCTTTGCATCTGGAAATTTCTCTTGATTACAAAGTGCTTTTGCCATAGAAATAAACACCAATGCTCTAGTTTCAGCATCTTTCTCAGTCTGCTGAACAACACCCTTCAAAGTATTAATAGCTTCATCATACTTTCCTAAAGCTATCTTCATATTAGCAGCATCAATCTCTGCACGAAGCAGGTGAGAGCTAAGACCCCAATTCCTCAAAACCTTGCGTGACAACTCATTCTGCTCCAATGCCTTATCATGCTCTTCCAAACCACTATAAATGACCCCAAGAAGCCTCCTATCATTCGCAACCTCTACAGAATTGTTCCCCAATCCACTCCTATGTATTTCCAATGCCTTCAAACCAAAGGGTAGTGCCTCCTTGAAGTTTAAAACTCCAGCATAGGCCTCAGCCATATCTCTATATGCCACACCCAACTCTTTACTATCCTTTTCTAAAGTCATTTCCTTGATCTCTAGACACTTCCTAAGATTCTCTAAAGCTTCCTCTCTCCTCCCCATTGCAGTCTTAACATTTGCTAACTCAAGCATCACTGCATGCATGACTGGCCTAATATCTTCAAGGTTACCATTCTCATCCTCCTCCAGCCTAGACAGTATTCTTTTAGCCCTATTCAAATATCCTAAACTATCATTAAACCTTTTCAAACCATAATTAGCAGAACCCATTAACTCCAAAGCCATTGCAACAAGTAATGAAGGTTTGGAATCATTGTTATCAAGAATTTGCAAAGCTCTACTAGCAAACACTAACGTTTTCTCAGGGTCATCACCTTCCTTGTCAAGTTTAAGTCCAACCTTTAAAGCAGCCAAACCAAGGTCTCTCTCATCGAAAGCAGTCTCCATTTGTTTGAAAGCTTCAAGCATCTCGTCGGTGGTCTCAGCAGACTCAAACGCCTCTTCAAGATCGGATTTTTCTTTGATTTTTCGCTGTCTGGAGGACATTTGAGGCTGATTTTCCACAAGGGTGTCAATGTTCCGATGTTTGATCGATTGGAATTTGTTGGGTTTAAGGACCAGGGCATTAGTTTTGGTGCAGGGTTCGACATAATTGGTAATAGCGAGAAGTGAAGAAGAAGAAGCAACCGAATCAGAAATGTAACTTCTGGAAAGCAGTGTGCTTAGAGTTTCGAGTTTCCGCTGAGTGAGGTTAGAGATAAGAGAGATTGAAGATCGCTTCATGATGCAACTGGGAGAATGGCCCAAAAGATTGAAAGCCCCTTTAAACCCTTGGAGCACCTAAAACCCTTCACACAATCAAGTACTTACTTGAGACAACGTCGTATCTTCCACAGCTAAAACACATGCAATTAGGGATAACATTTTTGGTCGGATCCAGTCTAATCAAATCAAGTTTATTGAAGACTAAGACGTACGAATAAAATTTTGAATATGTTAACAAATGATTGATTTTTTCTGTTTTTTTTTTCTTTCTTTTCTGTACAGTTTTAGAAGGCTTACAACGACTTCTTCAATAAATCTTTCTAAGTCGAGTTGAGGCTCGCAATATTATCCAACCTCAAAATGAATCTATATACAACAAATAATAAGAGTTTTATCCGATCCAAATGAATCACAAAACATTTCACCCTCGGAAGCCCAGATGCATTCCACAAGTCTTGGAAATGAGTAGGCCTATCTGAATCACGAGGGACTCTCAGGATGTCTGCTGCTATAAATGTCAAAATGGAGAGATAGGTTGTTCCCTCCTGCTTCAATCTCGTCGTTAAAGTAAGTAGTTTGGGCTAACTTGCCATCCAAATGGAGACTTGGGGTGTTCCCTCCAAGGTCGCCAGTATTAGTGTAGGGTAAGTTGACAGCTTCTTGCTCCTCGAAGCTTCTCTCAGAGAAATGATCATTATAACTATGTTCAGGAAAGTGATTGAAATCAGGTGGCTCAAGAAAACTTGTCTGAAGCCGTATGCTCTTTGGAATACTTCTAGCCCACCAATGGCCCCTAGAAGGATGTGGAAAGTTGCCAGAGTCGTGGTGCCGAAATACACTTTCCCTGAAGTACGGGGTAGATATAGACGCCTCTAAATGTGTCTCAGATCGATACTTGTTATGATGACCACAGTATTCTTCTTCACACCTTCCTTCATTTTGAGCATCGTCATGTGACATCCAAAACTCACCAGAGTGCAGCTTGGTCACTTCAGATGGCACAGCTGCCACAACCCGTGCATGGTTCTTTAAAGTGTGACGTTGCGAAATATAATACCAATCAAGTAAGTAGGGATAATTCTTGTGATCTGCACCAGCCAGCCACAAAAAATCCAACTGAAAACCAGGTGTATGCTGGCGCATTTCTTTCGAAAATATGCTATTTCTATCCCGAGGGCTTCCTGGACTTCCTTGCCAAATTCCAGAAGGAGAGTACGTATGTCTCACTCCCTGTCCCTGTGAAATTTGATCCGTGATAGTTTTGAGGTTCATTAGGAACTGCTTTCCATCTAAGTTTGGTTCCCATGAAGGATAAGCGCTCTGGAAACTGTATTAAAAGCAAGGTTCAGTAGAAAAACTTGGATAAAACTACTATCAGGTAAATGGCATGAATATTTTCATTTGGATGCTGAAACACAAAACAGATCAAGGTGTCTTCACATGCACGCACATGCGCATATGCATGGGAAATTTTGCCTAAAACAGTAAATGCAATGAAGACTCGAATGACACCAAAACTAATTGATGACAAAGGCGACTGGTTTACAAAACCTTGAGAGGATCTCAAGTTCTAGAAAATCCTAGAAGAGAACAATGAGTTCCCATATGCACTATAGAGGGAAAATATTTGATCTTGGCTCTCAAAAGTTATATTTCAAAAACTGCAAATCCTCATCAACATCAGTCTTTACTTTTCCTTAAGAATCGTTAAGCTATCTGATTTTCGATTAAGCTGTCAATGAAGCAGCTTTCAAATTTATTGATACACTAGCGTTTGATTGATAAAGCTGATAAGGAGCAGCTCATGAAGAATTCCCATACAGATAGAACAACTACAGAAGGCCTTTAAAATATTGGACACAACAGTCCTCAGGGCATACCTCAGAAATGATTTCTCCATCTTCCTTTGAGAGCTCCTATGGGTCCTGGGAGTATTGTGGGGAGAACCATAATTGCTATTGCCATGTCTATGAAAATCAAAGGAACTATAACTGCATAATACAAAGTACAAGATTGGGTACATGTTAGTGCTGGGCAGAAAACCAGGGTCATTATTTAGTTACCAACTAAAGCATCAAATCAATGGTATCAAAATTGCAAATTGCAAAGGAGGAAAAAAAAAATTTTGACCTGCATACAGAGCCAACACCTTCAATATCAACTGTGAAATCCGAAATGAACTGTAGGATGTCATCTACCCGCTGCACATAGTAAGTGAGCATCAGTTGATGAATTAGACATCATCAAGTTATTCAATGCTTCAGACAATTAGCTGATACCTTTGGAACAACAAACATAAGTAAGACTGGGGTGAGGAGAATTGATGCCATCTCTTCGAGAAACATCCTTGCAGTATACTACATCAAAAGATGAAGCATTCAGAGCATCAAAAACAGGTTCAAACGCCTAGTCATTCATTTTGTTCTTTTCCTGCAGTTTTAGTTATGAGTTCTTACTATTACTTAAGCTCTAGTGTTGTTAAATGAATTTTAGAGATATTACCTGAAATACGATTTCATACTCTGTCCGAACCGTTTCTGTGCTTTCTTTACCCCGCCATCGCTTAGGCATATAATGTGTATGTTGGACCACCGTAGACATAGCCCCTTCCGGATCAAGGACCAGAAGTTTATTTACTGCACGTCCACTGATGGCCGATATGGTCCCAAAAACAGCTGCATACCATATTAAGTTCCGACCAAATATCTGGAGTATGGGAAATAAATGCTATGAGAAATTACACAAAAGATGATGAATATTGCCCCCACGGTATGCATGTCATATCTGCAGGGAAGTTGTGCAGAAAGTTTAAAGGAGTCTACTTACATGGCCCTCCAATAGAGATTCCTCCAGAAATGCAACAATTATAACTATGGCCATAAAGCCCCCAGAGACAAAGGAGATGAACTTTGCAATGGTTGATATAATAGGTGATGGAAATTGGTTTACGTAATTTGATGCGTGGACTGCACAGCTATTGATTCGATGCTTGAACAGGTGCTCAACCTGCAATGCAGATGGAGAAGATAACCTATGCAGTCCAGAGTTTAAATATGTATCTTTGTAACAGGGATGTCATAGAATGAAATGCAAACTATTATTTTGGGATAAAGCAACTACAATAATAACCTCCAATCTCATTGATAATGATGCATCGCCAATAAACATTTTCCTGTCCTTATTAGTTCTCATCAGAATCAGAGTAATGCAGGAAATGTCATTCCAGTAGACAGGAGCATTGTAATAGAACTCCCATCAAAATACATGCATATATATACATATATAAAGCACGAGTTTATGCAGAAGAAAAAGAATGTTCTTGAATAAAGATTTTCATCACCAATTTTGTGTATGCAGATAATCTCATTACAACAATTAATGCATAAAGTGTGGGAAGCACATTAAACTGGACAAAATAAGTGTTCTGAGAACAGCTTAGCTGGTCAGACGGGACTGCAAGTTAGTTCAGAAAGTGACCAGTTTGTGAATTTAACTGGATTCTATTCAATTAATAAATATTACTAAGGATGCTGCTAACTTACGTGCAGATTGATGGCTAGTAGCCTTTTATTTTGCTTCGAAGTCATTGTTTTTTTTGGAAATATGCGAGGGAGTCAAAGTCATTGTTTTAAGTCCCCGCGACTAGTGGCCTTTTATTTAGGTTTGAAGTCATTTCAAATCGCTGCTACTGCCTTTTCATGCAACTTAATATCTGCTTTTTGCAAAACAACTGAACAAGTCTAAATCTAGGATTTGTACGTGCTATTAAACTTAGAAAGGTGAATTCCTACTTGGTTGTATTGCTAACCTAATTTGAATAATATATATATTATTGGTAACCTTATGATAGTAAACTACCATTTAATTAATTAATCAATGCCGTTTTTCGATTATAGACTGATCACAATTGAACCACATTCCCTTTGACTCTTTGCTCCAGTTTTTAAGACATTGCCAATTTTTTAAAATTCATTTGATCTAGTCTTCAATATATTAACCTTATGATAGTAAACTATCATTTAATTAATTAATTAATCAATTCCATTTTTCAATTACAGACTAATCACAATTGAACCACATTCCTTTTGACTCTTTCCTCTAGTTTTTTAAAAATTTCCAAGATTTTTAAATCAATTTGATCTAATATTCAGTGTATTTAAAGAAAACACGAAAGAAAGGAAAAAGAAGGGTAAAGAATAATACCTCATTGAACTCCCTAAAAGTCCACCTTGATAAATTAGCCCATCTGCGAGACCATGCTGAGCTTGGATTATTGTAAAATTCTAGTGCATGCTTTAGGAAATGATCAACCAGCATGAATGTAAAAATTAATGGTGTGAACAAAATTGACCAGCGGCCAGCTCTCACAAGCTGAGTCTTTAACGCTTCAGGATTGGAGATGAAGTCCCTCTTAATACAAAAGTTTCTTCAAAAAGAAAAAGAAAGAAAAATACATTAACAAACATAACTTCTTTTCAGTCAGATCAAAGCTGAAAAGAGTTCACATCATGTCAAATGTAGCATACCTATCAAATACTTTCTGCAGTATGAACCAATCTACAATATTTTCAAGGACCTTTGTTAACATTAGGCGATAGAGTGGTCTATTAGAGCCAATTTTGGCAATGGGACCAGCCCCTGGAAACCACGAGGGTATTGGAAAAGCAAGTACCCCTTTGTTGATCATTCCAATTAAGTAGTTCTCCTTACGCATGAGTCGCATGACCACATCATGAGCAGAAAGATCTTTAACCACACACAGGGACTGTGAACTTTGTGACTGTACAACCTTTTCAAGAATTGTTGCCCATGACATGGTCTGGATTTCATTATCCGTGACATGAAGACTAAAAAATAATAAAACGAAAGTCACAAAAAATTTTAGAAAACTATGTAGAAAATGTGAAAGGAATATTTAAAGCCTTTATTAGAATTATGAAACAGAACCTACCTGTTGTAATAAAACTGGCGAATTCGAAGACTGACCTTTAACTGGACAAAAAACCTCAAGAATAGGAAGATCCAACATATAGAAAGCGACAGCAAATATAAAACAATAAGAAATTTTGAGAATGTCAAGGGGGTTAATGGGTGTTGATGAATTGCCTCGTTAGCAAGATCACAAGGTTTGATTCCAGATTCAACTGCTTGCATCCCACACTTGGCATTACGAAGACCATTCCAGTCAACATATAATAACAAAAACCCCAAGAAACAGATGGTGAAAGCAACACTCAGAAGATCAACTACCCACTTTATTATAATGCACCGAAGCCCTTTTTGACAATAATAACTGTAAAGTCTTTGAAAGAATATGTCTAAATCAACAATGGGTTCTCTGTTTATGCTCTCACCATTCAGGAGACCTGATGGAGACTCACTACCAGGACTGGGCACATTTCCACATCCAGACAATTCAAGCTCCACAGACACATCCTTAAGCAAGCCAGTTGTCAGTGACGATTCACCAGAACCCCTC
>JANIMX020000288.1:4839258-4859797 GCA_024582655.2 Erythroxylum kunthianum | reverse complement strand
ATACCACGAACTTGAGGAAGCAACGTGGGAGCCAAAAGCAACGATGCAGACTCAACATCCTGAGTTATTCTAATCAGGTAAGTTTTAAATTCAAGGTCGAATATAATTTAAGGGGAGGAGAATTGTAATGACCCAAAATTGACCCTAGTCGACATTGTTATAAATGCCAACATGTGTGGGCAAAATTTACAAAAATTGGACTAAGCAACAATGTGGGAGTAGAATTCAATGAGATGTTAGATGTGTAGACATGATATATATTCATACTCCTATGTCTACCTACACCCATATATGAGGCTTAATAGGGATGAGCAGGTGTAAGCTTACATAATGCCAAACTAACAGAAAAAGAAAAAGATCAAAGAGGAAACATCTTCCTCGTCACATGAAAATGTCATGCGTTACAAATTATTTCTTATTTTCTTTTCTACATGTCACAATGCGTATTGAAACATGTATCAGACAATTCAGACATCAAATCAGCACACATGCATGCACTGCCTAATTACACATGGGTAACAGATCTCAGATAACAGATGATGACTCACAGTCACCGACTTGGAGGGCATCGCCGCACACAGATAACAGATGATGACTCAAGGTCACCGGATTGGAGGACATCGCATCACATCATAGTGCAACTGGAAACCCTTCTAGGCATGCCTATTTACCCTAATTAGGACTTGGCAGGCAAAAATATACAGTATTACATCACAACTCAATCACATGCTCATGAGGCTGAAAGTCATATTTATGCATTGGAACGAAATGAAAAAACCAAGACAAAATTTCCATAAATTTTGTTTCCAGACTATCCATACACACACAAATCTCTCGGTTCAATAATACACACACATCTCTCCCTAGTTTCCAAAACTTTCCATACTCACAAGACTCACAAATTACAACAGTTAACACAAGACTCACACTTATCATTAGTATACAAAACACAACAACGATTAGTAACTTTTCATACAGAGCATAAAACATACTTCAATCACAATCTCCATACACCAACACAAATCTTTCCATACTTTATTCTCTCCCAAATTTTCTTCACAGCTTTGCTCACTTGTCTTCTTCTTCCGTTTGTTTTTCTACAAATTCACAGTCACCAAAATGTTACCCAACAAAGACAGAAATCTCAACCAAACATATACACATTCGACTAAACAAAAATGCTTACCTTCTTCTTCACCAAGCACCTTCCGATTTCACTTCGTGGCCGACTCCCAAACTCTTTTCGCTTTCTATTTCGGTGACTTACAAAATGGAAGAAACAAAAATGAGTGTAGCTTCTGTTATACTCTACCTCTTTTGCTTTGTCTGATAGCCGTAAATGCCACAGGTCAGGAGCGAGGTAAGGAGCAAGCAGGGACTTTCAGATCGCAAGGGTCAGCTGACTAGTCAGTCATGTAAAGTCTCATACCTTTTGTATAGTCTGATAAACCTTTGTGTACTGAAAGTGGCTAGACCGCATAGTCTTTGTCTAATATTATGATTATTATTTCCATTGCTTTTGATTATGTAACTGTGTATGTGTGTTCTGCTTGTGTTTGTGACATCTGCCTATCCTCCCAGGGGGTAGGTGGGCGTTACAGTTAATGTGGTATGTGTATCCAAAATAAATAATATATATTAAAGATCGCTAAACAAGTGTACTTATCATTTTTATAATATAGTTTAATGAATACAAATATCATTCTAGAAAGATTACAAGTACTAGTAGTAACTATCTTTCTATTATGTAACTACTGAATAATTAAATTAAAAGGAAAAGATTAATAAAACTAAAGTCACTAACATGAAATAACAAACTAAATCAATGAGTAAGAATAAACAATAAATTGATAATCAAAGTTTAGATATAGAATCCCTCTAGAATCTTGTTGTGTTTGAATTTTCCTTATTCAATTATTAACCTTAATTTCTTAGACCGGTTGAAATTTCAAAGTTATAGCTATATTCTTTCTCAATACATACAACCTTTATCCTTAAGTTGATTAATTGAAATCTCTCTTTAATCAGAACTCATAAGAATGCTTTAAACTTATTGTATGAATTCCCTTAATAGAATTGGCTCTAACCAAAAAATGTGGTCTTATCTCTAAGATTCTATGCAAATCTTATTATTCATACCATGATCGATTCATACATATCATTTCTACAAAAACAACATCTAGTAAAAATCTCTCTCCTATGCGGGGTCTAGGGAGGTCCAGTAGTATGCAGCCTTACCCCTAACTAATAGAGAGGTTGTTTCCAAAATACATATCAATTCTTAATACCTATATATAAAATCTGAAATTGAATAAAAATTGCTAGCATATTTCAATTCAAATACAATAAGTAATCATGGATAATTCACAATAAAAGTTGGGTTTTTGTTAAATCAAAGAATCAGTCTAAAATAATAGTTCTAAGGTTCATCCTATTAAAGTCTATCCTAATTTAGTTCATACTAAAAATAAGACACTTAACAATAATCAAGAAAGGGCATAAAAAAAGAATTCATTATCTTATATTATTAAAATCTTGATGTTCTTTGGTTAAATCTTGATGGAAATTCCTTCTTTCCTCTAAAGTTGATCATTTCTTGTCATAAAATGCTTTATTTTTAGCTCCTCTTAACTATTACCTCGATATCTCATATATTTCCAAAGAAACCTTAAAAAAATTAAAATGTCTCGTTCAATATGAACTCATGTTATTTCCATATTCTTTACAGTTGTAGAAAATCTTATTTTACATAGAAACCACTACCAATACGGGTCAATCCATATTGGCTTTTGTTGGCTTAGTAACTCCTACATTGCACACTTGAGGTTTCATCTTTAGAACACGAGTCTAAAGCCTATGAACACAAGTTTGTGTTTAGGCCTTATTTGTGCACTGCTTACACGAGTTGAACAAACAATACACTAATAGCCTAGAGAGGTTGAACAGGGATCCATGTTTGACCTATGGATCCATATTCAACCCGAGCACCAAATTATGCTAAAACTTCTTCAATTTGTCTCTATCTTGCTTGAAATCACGTCAACAAAATAAGGTTTGTAAAAAAAAGCTATAATGAGTACCAAATCTAATAAAAAAATCATCTAAACATAAGTAAAATATTCTCAAATTCATGATAAAAATGTAAACAAATTAGCACTTATCAAATTATCCATACTTAAGCATTTACTTATCTTCAAGTAAATCAATTGCATCACTATTAATTTAAATAAGTGGTAACTCTGAGAATGAATGTAGCAAATTAATCATATCAATTAAGACTATCTATTATTTATTTAAAATACAAAGTTCATCAATTGCTAAGCATTTAACTATTTGCATCAAGTAACAAAACAATTCAATTCAACACCACAATCCATATTAGTTTACAACATTCAACCTAATGCATAAAGTGAACATATATATGAAAGATGCTTCAACTTTCAAATATTTTGATAACGTTTATTGAAAGAAAATCAAAATAATAACTTTAAATTAACTCCGAAGCATTTAGAGGCTTATTTAAAAAAAGATATATAATCGAGAGTAAACACTTTGTCATGAATACTTTTGGTTACTTAATTAGATTGTAGTTATAAATGACTAATAGCATAAATCTTTAACTTTTGTACTTGGTTTGAAGTTAACAGAATGAACTTATTTAATGCTCAATTATTCAAACACTTCTTCTATTTTTTGTGGAATACTAAAATACTAAAGCATTCAATTCTAACTCAATTATATGTCTAAAGTATACAAAAAAAATGCATAGTGCAAATCAAATATCTATGTTTAAATTTAATAAAGAAAAATTAAAATAACTTAATCATAAATGCTTATTACTATTTGTTTAAACAAATTAAATCACAATAATAACCGAACTTGTAATGAATTATCTCAATCAATATCCTTTCAAGGTTAATTTTTTTAAATTGTTCCCTAATAAGTTAATTATAACAAATTTTATAAGCATAAGTAACTAATTCCCTCCATCACACTTGGGTTGTACATTGTCCCTAATGTATATGACATAGAAGAATAACAAAAAAGCTAGAAAATAAAGGGAAAAGGAAAATTTGGGATAATTGGTACTCTCATAATAATAAAAGAATGTCAACCTTGTCCAATATCATCAATAATCTTTAATCTTTAATCCATCACTATATTTTTTCAGTTTTTAGCTCACTTTTAGGAGACATGTAGGAATGTTATATAACACATAAAAAATCTCTATTGGATGTCATATTAATTATATTACCTTCAAAACTTAACTAAACCTTACTCCTAGTAAGATAATCTAGATCTAATAATGAAAAATTATCAAAATATAATTAAATTCATGACTTTAAAACTAATTTTAATTTAAAACACATTCGACAAAGCTAACATAAAGCAAAAACAAACTAAAACTAATGCTAAAGTTCCTAAAAGCTACTAAATTGAAACAAAAGCACCTAAATCATTAGTTTGCCTCCCAATAATTGCTTTTTGATAAGTCTTTTAGTTAGACTCCTTACTTAAGCTCTTAAACCTAGTGACACCTTAAATGAAGACTTAGTTCTGCTTTTTTTAGGTCTCTCATTCTACTCTTCCTACTTATAGGCTCATTAACTTCCAAATATATCACATGCTCTATTAGAGTAGGCTATCTATCTCCTTTTCTTCTCATTGCATGATACAAGTCTCCAATATATCTTTTATGATTATTTCCTGTAAATGTGGGAAATTTCAATATCAATCACATCTATAAAAAAACAAGTATCTTCTTTGTTAAAGGGATGTCTCATGGCTTTAGAAATCTTAAAAACAACTTCTTTGTCTCTTACCCTTATGATTAATTTATCATTATGCACATTTATCAAAACTTGAATAGTAATTAGGAAAGGTCATCCTAAGATCAAGGGATTCTTTACATCATCCTCCATGTACAAAACTAGGAAATCAACAAGAAAGATGAATTTCTCAACCTTAGCTTAAAAAATTTTATAATGCCCCTAAGGTACTTAATTAACCTATTTGTTAATTGGGTGCTCGTCTTAGTTGGTTTATGTTCACTTAATCCTTATCTCTTAGACCATATGGCATCAAATTAATACTAACTTACAAGTCCATTAATACTATTTCAATTAACAATCTACCAATATTATAAGGAATAGTAAAATTTTCCAGATCTTTGATTTTCTTGGGTAGCTTGTTTTGTAAGATGGAGGAGCACTCCTTACTTAGAGTATCCATCAATAATTCCTTGAATCTCTTCTTATTAAAAAAGAGATCTTTTAAGTATTTGGTATGTTTTGGTATCTATGAAAGAGCATCAACAAAAGGTATGTAAATATGTAATTGTTTTTAAAAAACTATAAAAAAACTTACCAATTTTTATCTTCCTTTCTATTCATTTCAAGCCTACTCGAGTATGAAATTTTTAGGTTGTACTCTTTAACAAATTTCTTCTTTAGTTCGTCCTTATTCTCTTTTTCCTTCTCCTCGTCATTCTTTTCTTGTAAAATAACCTTTTTTCTATTTAACTTTTATCTCCTTTCTACTCCTTAAAGTTACCACATTCACTTTCTCTATTAGATTTTGATCGATGTTTCCATTTAAAGTACCTTGCTACCTTTTAAGGACAAATTTAGTAAGCTGTTCAATTTGACTTTTTAGATTATGTATTGAGGATTGTTGATTTCAAAAAGATGTTTTAGTAATATAGAAGAAAGCCTCATATGCAATAATGAATTTTTTCATGAGCTCCTTAAAACTTGACTTACCTAATTGCTACTATTGTTACTGAAATTTGGGTTGAGGCATTTATCTATGTTGTCCTTGATTACTACACAAAAATTTAGGGAGACTTTTTCACCCAGGATTATAAATATTAGTATCTGGGTTATTTTTGAAGGTAATGCCCTCGTAAAATTAACTAGCTTAGTAAGTTTTCACATGTTGTTTGGCACCTAATATTCATGAATACCACCTGATTTGGCTTCAACCCCGAGTTGTCCATTGATAATTATTTATGGAAATATTTTTAATAAGCTCTTGTAGTTCTTCAAGAGTTTTAAAACTGGTAGTTCCGCTCAAAGATACATTGATCAACTATTTAGATAAATAACTTAACCCACAGTGAAATATTTATATTTGTAATCTCAAATCTAGCTTGTAGTGTGGATACTTTTTTAATAGCTCCTTCTATCTTTCCCACATCTCATATATCTTCTCATTTTTTTAATTGTTAAAAAGAGAAGATGTTGTTCCTAATTCTTACTGTTCGTGTTAGAGGAAAATACTTAGCCAAAAATATCTCAACAAGTCCATTCCGGGTAGTAATAGATTAAGGAGGTAAGAACTTTTACCATGATTTTGTTTTGTCCCTCATTGTAAAAGGGAACAACCTTAGACGAATAACATCCTTCAAAACCCCATTAATCTTGAATGTTTAAAAGATCTCTAAAAAATTATCAATGTGTATGTTTGGATCCTTATTAGGCAAGCCATCAAACTATATAAGTTGTTGAACCATCTAAATTCTGTTAGACTTGATCTCAAAATTATTGACCTTCACTCTTGTCCTAATAATGTTAGATTCTAACCTCATAAGTGACGATCTAACATAATCCTCTATACTATCTTGTCATTATGTTTAGTAGTTGTAACTCAAGTACTTAAGTCCTAAAATTAAGCCAACAAACACAAGATCAAGAAAGATAATTCTAAAATAAAAAAATCCAAAAAGATGATTATATTATTAAAAATAAAGTGTTCCTAATATCATAGTGTCTACCAATGATACCAAAAACTTCTCTAACTTAAAATTAGCTTGTCTAAATTCATTCATTTTTATTGGGGAGCTATAATAATGCTTGTAAATAAAATATAAGCTATAATGAGTATCAAATTCAATAAAACTATCTAAATATAAGTAAAATACTCTCAAAATCATACTAAGAATATAACATAATTAGCACTTATCAGTATGAATTATTGAGTTAAGTGTGATTACCGCAGAATTATAATAAATTAGTCTCATCATGTATAAGTGAAAAATGAAAGATCCAAACATCCATATTTATTAACCTATTACAAATATAATTAATTACTTAACTGATAAGGCAGTAGTAAGTTTGAAAAACAATAATACAAGATGTGTTTTTCATCAAAAACAAAAATTGAAAGAGAATAATTATGCAAGAAGCGAAATTGTCCTTTAATCTATTGAAAAGTATTAAGTAAAATCCATAGAGTGATTTTATTCTTATGAATAATGGAAATGATCTTATAACTTCGAATTACAATTCCTGCACTTAAACTTAAAGAAAGGTAGTTTAACACAACTCATCTACAACAAACATATGTTCAAAGTATCATTTTCCTAGTGACATACATGTCATCGTATAGTTGACACAGAGTAAAGCCAACTAAGAAGAACAAACAAAACTGTACTTGTCAACAATTTCGTAGTGGCTTCTCTACCTTACGTAGCACATTGAATGACTAAAGCCACTTAGCCCACCTTATCCTCCAAGTGTACACGAATTGGATTAAGCACTTAATCCTGCCTGAATTGTTTCAGCTATAAACTTATAACGCATTCCATCGCCAACTCCCATGGTGGGTAGAAAGCACTTTTACACAAAAGTCATTCCTTTAAGCGCACTAGGATATTTTTGACGTCCTCTGACAACAGCATCAGTTAGGGTTTGTACGCTTAATACGGTCAATATCTTAATTACCATTTCCATTACATCGAATGGTACTGAGTATTAACCATTTTGATGATCACCTTCAATTATGCCTTTGACAGTGTGGCATCATTTCACTGAACATCCAACTCACAAGCCTGTTCTACTGGAAACAGAATCACACCAACTGAAACTGACTTGATACTTTCGTATTTAGTGGGGCTTATATATTTCAAGAAGAACCATCCTGTTTCTGTGTTATCTATCTCATTTGAGATTTATAACTGCAGTCCCATAATCTTATGGCAATATAATTCCGGTTTGGAATTGCTAGATATGCAAAATTCTAGACAAGAAAGATAAGATAGCTGTTTCTCAGTACAATGAAGCCAATCATTAATCTTGCATATATAACGTTGTCTCGTAGCATCTAAAAGCCTGGATAGTAACGTTCTTTTAAGTGCTAATGATCATTAGATTCCCTATGCTAAGATTTGTTGGGGCCACTGTTAGTCATTAATGAGTTTTAAGTGAGGAGCTGAAAAGCCTGAAAGTGGGCGGCCTTAAATGAATGAACACCGTCGAGTGCCCGAGTTGACTCTTAGCAAAAGCTTATTGCTTTTCTTTAAATTCTTTTGGAAGAAAGTTAATGATACATAATCGAGAAATATTCCTACCAAGTATAGTAGATTATTCAGGTACTGGCCAGTGGTGTCACATATACATCATATGTCAACAGTAAACGTGAAACAGTATTTTCATCGTCACGCCCATCTATATTGACTCGGTAGTGATGATGATAATAAGAGAAGATACAGCTGAGGCCATTACTGATCATGAGTGTCTGTGGAGACTCGCTAGTCACACCTCCTAGATTACTTGTTAGTAAAAAGCTGAGCTACGATATCTACTTTGGATGATTTTGCCGCTCGACAAATTGAAGTGAGAAAGGCTAGGAGATGATAAATGGTGCTTTAAGCGGCGAATATAGTCTTTTATAATTTTTTTAATTTAAAAAATCGAAGGTAATATATTAAAAATCAAACACCTTAAAATTAAATAATGTAAATATTATTTAAATTGAGAATATGATTTGGTTTTGATTTATTGACTCATTAAATAATGTATTTAAAATACATAATTCATAAATTAATACATATATTTAACAATTTAATTAATATATACTCAAAAATAATTAATGCCAATGAAGTTGAATGTTTTAACTTAGAAATTATAAGTCAATAAAGTATAAGATATCAAAATGGTTAAAGGTTGCTTATGGTTCATGACAAATAATTTTGGTAGCATTTATATTTTTGATTTTTATCTGAAAATGTGGCTTTATAATGACTTTATGAAAACAAATTATTTGGTTAAAAATGGCTTGAAATATAATATTTATTGTAAAAAAAGGGTGAGAAATAATTAGCAGGGAGATTATTTTTGAACGAAAGAGAAGAGCCTAGGAAATCTGGAGAGTGAATTAGGTGAGATCCAACATTTACTTCCGACAAACTGAATCTTTTTACAGCCAAAGAAATGTGTTTTCTATGATTTGATTATATGGCAATTGTACATTGTTGTTGATGTTGTTGGTTTTGTAATGTTGTTCTTAATGTCGTGAGTCAGGTACTGCAATTGCAGGAAGGACAGCAGGATAGACATGTACATAAAAAAAATTGAAATGGTGCGACTTGGACAATGATGCTCAATCATTAATTAACATTAGTTTTAAGTATGTAGAAGAAAACCCAGGCAAGGGAAAGTGAGAAAAGAAAAGAGGGCATTTTGATTTCCTTCACTAGGTAGGGGTAGAGGTAGCGGCTATGGCATCATTTTGTTGGCCATAACCTCACAAACTGTACTCATAACACATGTTATTTTCTTTTCTTCTACTTCTATCCTCTGTCAATTGTCTAAAGTTAATGGGCGCATTAATGTCAATAAAGCTAAATGCAACAGCATCGTCAACTTTCTCTTCCATTCATTACCTTTCTCTCTCTAGCTTTCCCAGAAAAATATAAATAAAAACATTTTAACCGACAAAAATCATTTCCATACCCTTTGTTATTGAGGAAGCTCAAAGCTTTTTTCAGTTGGACGCAACAGAAATTGCTCTTTCGTTGAACCTATAGTTCGCTTGATAACCATTGTTTTTTTTTTATGATGTCGTCGGATATAAACTAAAGAGTTGCACACTACGTATTCCATCTTTTTTTCTTCTGTCTTGTTTCATGTCTAAAACGCCGATGTTTCTCGCTTTTTTCTCGATATTGAGTTTGGATCTTTCAGTCTTGGTGCTTAGTATTGGTCTCTGAGTAGATATATCTACATAGAGAGAGTAGAGTTTGGGAGTTTGATTCTAGCTGTTGGTCTTGATAGAGGAGAGGGTGTAACGAGGAATGGGAAGGGATCGTCTGTTGCTGGCAACAGTAGGACCGCCGATAAAGGTGCGTGCGGGTTTACGGAGAAAGCAGGCTGGTAGAGGCTCGTATCGGGGAAGCTAGCCGAGAGAAACAAACTTCTGAGTTTTGCTTTTTGCTTTTTGGTGGGGGGGTGGGGGGGTTTAGGGGTTGTTATAATTCCCGAAAGTTGGTCGCTTTGTGGTTGCCGGTGGTGGTGTGGACGGAAGTGTGGGACTTTAGTGTTTAGTTTTAGGAATTTTGTGGGGGGACATACAGGATGGTAACTGACTTGCACCTTATTCTAAGGAGCCTCTGCCTCAATACCGAGTGGAAGTACGCTGTCTTTTGGAAGCTCAAATATCGAGCTCGAATGTGAGTACTATAAGTTTAGTAGGTATTCACAATTAAGAAAGAAACAGTTAGTGATGTTTTATGTTGTGCCATATTAATTTGTTTGATGTGAATTGGTGAGTGATTAGAGGCTCGTGATTCTTGTGAAGTAGGTGAATTTGGAATTTAAACAATTGTAAACCAAATGTTCTGGATTTGTATATTGAGGATGGATGGTAGTTTATTGAATCCGGGATGTGTTGTAACCTAGTTTTTCCTTAAAAAAAGAAATTTGTTTGTTCTTGATCTGTGATGTGAAGCAAGTTCAGAGTTCTCAATTTAGTTTTCAGGTTCTTCAAGTAACGGCTTTTGTACGTGAGTGTGTGTGTTTCTTTTTTTAATTCTATTGTACAATTTAAGCTTCTTTGGTTCTGATTGAGAGATACAGAGAGCGAAACGAAAATCAACTATGTAAGTCTTTTGTTTCTGAAAACTTTTGTTATTTACTATATATGATAACATCTATAATCCTCTGTGTCAACAAAGAAAGATTTCATCTAATATAAATAACATCAATTACACAATACATACTTCATCTTGTGTTCATTGAAGTTGTGTGTACTAAAATAGAATATACATTGTCATGTAGATCTTAACTCTTACTTAAACACGTCTGCCAATTTGAATTATTCCCTAAGATATAAGTTGCCAGCAATCACCACTTTAAGTTGCAATTTCATGCTTGCTATTATTCATGTCACACAAATTTCTGATAAATTTGACAATAAAAATTACATTATTAAAAGGAGGATTTAAGTGAGTGAGCGACTGAATAGGAATTAGAGTCCAGTAGAGGAAACAAAAACATGTTTGTTCCATGTCTGTAGGTAACGTTTGGGGTTGATGTGTATATAGTTATATCATATTTATCTGGTTATCTCAAAATATATGTTTTTACCTTTTACCATTTCTATCGGTGAACTTGGATACTAGTCCTGTTGATAACGTGGCTACTTGACATTTGAAAATAATATAGAGGCCAGAAAGAGAAACAAACATGCTTAGTTTTTGAGGGTACAATTTTAGACGACCCTTTCATATTTGGTATTTTTATTTGAAGATCGTTTAGTACTGGCAATTTTGAATCCCTTTGCATTATATCACAGCTTGATAATTGGACTTTACTCTCAGTTCATATGTTTGACAGGGTGTTGACATGGGAAGATGCTTACTATGATAATTGTGAGCTACATGGTCCTTCAGAGGGTCAACATTCTTGTGACACTCTAGATGATTTGCATGGTGGGAATTATTCACAAAATCTGCTTGGATTAGCTGTGGCAAAGATGTCATACCATGTTTATTCTCTTGGGGAAGGGTTAGTCGTCGCATCGATAGTGAATGTTCTATTTAACATTTTTGCATTTTAATAGATGAAGGGTTTTTATTTCAAATACCATCTTGTAATTCACTTTAGCGGTATGATGATTATTTGAGTTCGATTTTGTTTTTCCTTTTCCCAGGATTGTTGGACAAGTGGCAGTCACTGGAAAACATCAATGGATCTTTACAGACAAGCATGAAACAAATTCCTTCTCGTCTTTTGGGGTAAGTAGGTTATTGCATTTCATTTGTATTAGATTAATCATGTGACTGTATTGTTTTCTAATCTTTTGTCCATTCGAGTCAATTCACTTCTCTCTTCTTGTTATACTTCAGTATTCTGATGGATGGCAAAGTCAATTTGCAGCAGGGATCAGGGTATGTCGAATTTCTTTAACATTTGGCTATATTAATATGTGATGGCTTATTGCCCAGGGTCATTTTCCAGGTCCATCTGAGATTATTTCATGCAACTGCTAATGAACTTTTTTAAACTTGTGATCTGGTCCAAAATCATCTCTCTGTGGTATAGGATAAGTGGATTTACTTTCTCAATTTTGCTTTATGTGTCCCTAACTAAAGGAATCAGACATTTTCTAAAGTTCCATGTCTTTATATCGTAATTAATTTTGATCTTCTGTCTGTATGCCTTCAATTTTGCTGTTATACTGGTTCCTCTTTATTCTAGATGTGGGTATTCTCTTTGATCTCAATTCTAATTGAATTAAAAAATCCTTAATGAGTGTAAATGTCGTTATGCAGACTGTTGCTGTTGTGGCTGTTGCTCCATATGGTGTTCTGCAACTTGGTTCGTTTAACAAAGTAAGAATTTTAGAGCATCCTTCTATTAGTTGTGAAAAACATGCAGACTACTGCTTTTGGCATTTAAGATATCTTATGAGACACATTTGGGACAGAAAACTGCACCAATAGCCTTCTCCATGTAATTTCATATTTGTTATGAATCAAAGATGAGCCTTTCAACTGGCATTGATATGTAATATAAGTTGATATATGGATGACTATACAAGATAATGCTCGTATAAGGTTTTCTTGGTTGGAAAAGCAATTGGAAGAGGGTCTAGTTAGGTCTCAGTAATGATCTGCTAACATTTTATCAATTTGCAAGTTATTCTCCACTGATAACCATATGGATGCAGGCTATTGAAGAAGAAAAGAAAGTCCTAATTTCAAGCATCTTGGATGTGCTTGACACAATTTACTTTGTGTTTGTCTTTGTCAAATACATTCAAGTGTTCAATTTCATAGAGTTAGGTTTCTTTGATCATGGATTAGCTGGTCAAAATAGTGCTTGCATGCCACTGGAATCTATATTTACTCCTGTTTTGAATGGACCAGGTTGTTGAGGATATGAAGCTGGTGACTCGTATTAAAGATGCATTTTTAACCCCTCGAGATTTATCAATTGTGCATGTTAGCAGTCCTCCAGAGTATAGTATGAAGACTTCATTTTGTTCGGTAAATATCTATACTTTCCCCATCGACTCTACATATTGTTTTTGGTAGATTCTCATGCACTCTATTTGTGAGTGTAAGATGTGCGAATTTCACACTGGTGGGTTGGTTAATATATATAGGAAAATAATTATCAGTTTCTCCTTTTGATAATGTGGACCTCACTAATACTCGAGTGCTTTCCTATTCTCAGCCAGGTTTACCGATAAAAGTTTCTGCTCCTGGTACTTTTCCTGATAGTTTCTGCTATCTTGATAGATCTGCAAATAAGGAAGGCCCAAATGATTGGCTGCCTATGTTCCCTGAGTTGCAGAAAAAAAGTGACGACTCTTCATATGTTTCTTCTGTTTGTCAGAAGACAACAATTGAAGCAATCAACAATTATGGAGTTGAAATATCCTCACCGGAGAATGATATGAGCGTAAACATTCTTCCATTCAAGGCAAATAATTCACTCTTGGAGCATCGAAATCAAGCAGGATTTAATTTGATTAGTGAAGTTTCTGGAGAAGAGACCAGCATTCGGAAATTGTCTGCTGCAGGATCAGAGCAGATTATATCTCCACATTCAAATGACTCGGTTGAGAATAATATGGGTACTTGTTATGCTATACTTCCAAGAACAGAATTCAAAACTGATTTTGTGAATTTCCCCTCAGAACTTTTTGAGTGTAATCTTTGTGATGGAGTCAAACCAAATGACCTAGATATTCATATGAATGGGGTGTTGGACATACTACCTAAATCATCAGACAATAGCTTGAAAAGGGATCTGGAGTATCAGACTGAATCAAGTCACAGCAACATCTCTACATTTTTAAAGTTCTCTGCTGGATCTGAGCTGCTTGAAGCTCTAAATCCAATTTCCTTGAAGAAGTCTATGTACTTCGATTGTGAAGCAGGAAAGCCTGAAGCTGAAGATGTTGTTGAGAATCTTGAGATGTCAACGGGGATGAATGAAAGCCAGATGACATTTGATAGTGGCTCAGAGAGCCTTTTAGAAGCAGTAGTGGGCAATATTTGCTATGGTGGCAGTGATGTTAGAAGTGAGAAATCTGTCTGTACATCAATTCAGTCCCTGTTGGCAACTGAGAAAATTCCAGGGACTTCCATCCACGATAAGAATGGTGTGAACTCAGCAGGGTGTTCAACTAGTCAGTTTGCTGTTGATGAAGAGAGTATGCATCATTTCTCCAATTCAAGGGAGGTGTGTGGCGCCAATTCTAATGAATTGTCATCAGTATGCCTTAGTACTTGTGGTGAGCAATTGGATAGATATTCAGAGACAGATAGAACTAAGAAGAAGAGAGCTAGGCCTGGTGAAAATTCTAGGCCAAGGCCAAGGGACCGACAACTGATTCAAGATCGTATTAAGGAGTTGAGAGTGCTCGTGCCTCATGGATCGAAGGTAACTTTCCTACATACCATCACACCTTTGACTTTGGCATTTTCAGTCTCTATTCTTGTAAATCTCACACTTGATATAGGCTGAAAAATCTAAGAAAATTGCAGTGTAGTATTGATTCATTGCTGGATTGCACAATCAAGCACATGCTTTTTCTGGAAAGCATCACAAAGCATGCTGCAAAGCTCAATAAATGTGCTGAGACAAAGGTAAGGCCTGGGACCTTTTTATACGAGTGCTAATATGAATTTCATTTCTTCATCAACTGATGAACTATGTTTGTTTCCCTGCAATATTTTCACCTATAAATTTGAGTGGGAACTTCTCATCAGTAATAAGCCAGTTGGTATTATTAGTATTGTTCCATAGGGACCAACCCTCAAACATATGCCCCTAGATAGAACTAGCTAGTGTCTTGCTGTAGAGACAACTAGGGAGGGTGGTAGCATTACTACTTTACATTGCTCACATTGAGTGGCATACTCTAGTTAGTTGGCCATGTTGGCCATCTTGAATTCAACAATTTTGACCATCACTTGGAGCTTATAGTATGTATTACCAGCTTAGTCTTCACAGCATTTGAATTCTGTCATAATCACCTTACTGGTCAATTTTGCAGATGCATCACAAGGCAACAGATGGTCCCAGTCAGGATCAAGGTTCAAGCTGGGCATTGGAAGTGGAAAGCCATCTAAAGGTTTCTTCAATAGTAGCAGTAGCAGAGAATCTGAACAAAACTAGGCAGATGCTAGTGGAGGTAACTACAGGTCGGATGTCTAAATACCATATTAAACTTATTATTTCATCAGAAAAGAATATGATGTGTTCACCTGTCGAAAATCGTCAACAAAAAAGGACCTCCAAAGAAAGACCTTTTCTTTTCTTGGCCAATTATTGGTGCTTAGGAGTACTCTGATTTGTGCAGATGATGTGTGACGAGTGCAGTCATTTTCTTGAGATAGCAGAAGCTATCCGAAGTTTAGGTCTAACAATCCTGAAAGGACTTACGGAATTGCGTGGTGAAAAGACATGGATGTGTTTTGTGGTTGAGGTAAGGTCTTAGTTCTTTTATGAATTATCTGCTATGGGGTGAAGGAGACATTCATGGGCTTATTCTTTACCTGGTACATTATAATTTCATGGAGATAACAGAAGATGTCAAATGTCTAAATATACGCACAGTTGTAATCACTTGCTAGAACTCCTTGGAGATTGCATAGCCTTGTCATTGGTTTTGGTAATTTATAGCCTTAGACTATATAATGCTCAAAACTTGCATTTTTATGATACAATTTCTTGTACTTCATGATTTATCTTGAAGTTCCATGCTATAATTCATGGGACAAATTAATTTAAAACCGATTTATAATATTGTTGACATAGATGATTGGCCCACCTAATGAGAAAAGCTTCTGATATGGAAGCACTTGTGGGCCGCAGATATGGAGACAAAACATAAACTTCTCCATCTTCTATACTTAATAATTAAGTGTATTTTTTCTTTTCGACCTTTACTATAGCTTTAAGTTTGATTACAAATATTTCAGGGAGGGAACAACAAAGTGATGCATAGGATGGACGTTTTACGGTCCCTCGTACAAGCGTTGCAGCACAAAGCTACGAGCTGACATCAAAGGTTGGTCAGCTCTTGGGGATGTTGTAAAGCAGCTAGTGTTTGTGATCTTTGATTGACGTTTCTTTGGTTGTGATTCTTTTTGGTTTTCCCCTTCTCCTATCATTTCCCAAAGAACAAGGAAACTAGAGAAAAGGGAGTGGACGATGTTTTCTGTTAAAGAGTTTCGTAGACTTATTAATCTGAAAATATAAAATCTCAACATACTACAGTTTGAGGCTGTTAGGTAAAATGCAAATGATTCGCTTACTTGCTTACAGGTTGATGACGCTGTGGTCTTCAATTCTGAATGTTTAGCACCAAAAAAGAAATTAAAGATTGCCTGGACCAAGATTTGTATAAAAAAATTGAAAAGTAAACGAGAAGATGATATTAATATTGGGTTGTTCAGATGTTGGATCTGAAAAAGAAAGACTTCATAGTTTAAAATAGGAAAGGGTTGAGTTACCGTCTAATCCTTTGGTCTTAAAGTAGGACATAAACTCGAAAAAATGAGTATCCCTGTATATTGGTGCATTGTCGGACAGAAGCTCCTTCAAAGCTCCGTAGGGTGTGAAGTTATTAGCTGTACTTGGATAGAAAAAGCAAGCAGCTGAAGCTCTTGATCCCAGGCTTCCCACAAGAACCCTATGCTCCACACTTATGAACTTCTCATTGGTGATGAGCTGCATTCAAATTCAATGAATTTATATATTGGAATTTGGAAGATACAGACTAAATTAAAAGGAAATGAACCTTACCTGCATCAAGTCCCCTATGTTGACTACTAGGGCACCATGTAGCGGGGGAACATCAACCCATTGATTACGAGTACAAACTTGGAGGCCACCTTTGTCGTCCTGAAGGAGTATTGTCAGAAAAGACGGGTCCGTGTGCCTTGTGGCTCCCAATGTCAATTCTGGCTGTGGACAAGCCGGGTAGTAATGGCACGTCAATGATTCAGTTTCCATGCAATCCATGCTTATTAGATGCTCTCTCCTTAGCCCTAGTGCCTCTGATAGCAATTCTGCCACCGTTCTTCTCAGTTTTATCATCTCTTTCATGTACTCACTCACTGCTTCTCTGCAACATAGTCAATCATATCAAAACTTTTGCATCTTCATGAATCCCAACAATTACCTCTCTATACTTTTACCTGCATATTTCTGGGAAGAGTTGAGGTTCTATTTCACCATCTGGGAAGTAAAATGCTACCGTATCCCTCCAATTTGCCGGTGCTTTACTCACTAGAAGATCTCCATTACTAAAGTACCTCACTCTTCTGTTTGCGTCTCGTGAGTACCATTTCATCTTCTCTTCCTGTGATCCTTCATGGAACCGTCTCACCCCTCCTAACATGTCGTCCATTACACCAACAGGAACGCCATGATTAACCATTTGGAAGAGACCCCATGTTTCCGATGCGTTCCTAATCTCTTCTACTATCTCCTTCCTTCGACAACTTTCAAACCCTTCCAAGTCTATCACCGGTATCTCAAAGCTGCTTTTATCATTTTTATCAGATAACAATGGAGAGTTTTGTACGTTCTCTGGGGGATGGACAAAAAACCTTGGGATTTCTTTCACGCCGTTGTCTACAAGTCCTTTAACTCCAGCTTTTGTTTCATCAAATGCCTTCACTTCCTTTGCCTTGTCATATTTGGAACCTTCTCCAGGAATAGCATTCCCTTCCATAGTTGGTATTCAGTTCAAGAGTAGATATCGAAAGTCAATAGTAGAAACCACTACTGATCAGCTAGAGGTGGATGCTAGAAGTTGAATGGAGATGGAGGAATTAAACGGTAAAAGAGTATGGATGCCTTGTATTATTAAAAGAATTAGGATAAGGAGAGAAAGAACCAAACTTGGGAATAGACCAAGCACTAGGAGATAACCAAAATTTGTCCTTTTCTTTAACCATCTTAGTCTAGAGACGTAATCAGACATTGCATGGGCAAATTAGAAAGTTGTCTTTTCCTGGAAATTATTTTGGCCTTTCAACTTCTGGCTTACACGGGTCAGTATTGACAACAAGAAAAGGAATAGAGTCAAGCTAGCCACTTTCTCCTCGTGCAAAATCAAGGTCCACAAGAATCTTGAAACGGACATCCAAAAGCCAAATAATTCAATTAATCAGAGCATCAGATTTTACTTTCTTCTTGACGTATCTTCATCAAATGGGGAAATAGCGTTTGGAAGTGCATCAAAATTAAGAATTTGGGACCATAGCCTCGTCAGTTCCACCGAGCATGTAACCCACAAAATCTTTTACTTAATGATTTTCAGTAAATGATTCTAATGTTGAGCAGAGATATTTCTGAAAGAAGTTTGGAAAACTTCAGAACAGGGTATGTATTGAATCCAAAACAGACATTTAGAAGAAGAGGGTATCAACCCAAACTAAGTAATTCATAGATGTTGTCAGAAAAGAAGGCAAAGAGGATGCTGTTAAACAGTTCTTAACATTAATAAATAAATACACGTTTCTGTTCATCCCATCATGTAGTATTTTATTAGTTTATAAAAAAATTATTCTCATTCCTCCATCATCAAAATGTATATAAAGCTCTAAGTTTGTGCCTTTTCTACTTTTACTGAGATTCCAATTTGTGTTGATTGATTAAACTTTGTAAATAGTTACTTAGTTGCTATCAGCCAAAAAATACTTGTATCATAACAATGCCATCGCACTGGCATTGTTACACTGGGTGGTGTTATGGAGTCAAAGTTCAACTATTTTTGGTACATCGCACCAGTAATTCTTTTGTTTATTTCTATATCAACAATTCATATTCATACCATATTAAAATTTCCAGCTTTATTTAACAATGTCGTCACCATTATAGAGTCCTGATCACATGGTCTGCATTTATATAATTACCACATTAAGTTTCAGTGTATTACATTGCACCCAATGAGTGTATCAGGCATAAAATTAGTGTAAAGTAAACTTTTCTCACAAGTTTCATCTTGAGCATGCGCTTAAGAAACTCTATCCAAAGAGCATTAATGAAATTTCTATCTCTAAAGACATTGTTTACGTGAAGGAAAAAAGAAAAGATTTAATTTTGATCTAAGAAACAAGATACACAAATGTAAAACAACAAAACAAGAATACGAACTGGATTTGCATATCAATCATGTCATACGTTAAAAAAGGAGATCTCTGTTGTCAATAAAACAAAAAAACAAGAAAAGAGAGAGAGAGAGCAGGTTGAGATAGACTTACCGAGCAGCCGTGTATGGGTGTAGCAGTGAAATTCTCTGTGTGTTCGGTTCATATTGTCTGAAAAATGACCACTTAGCTACGGAAAGCACAGTTGGGAGATATTAATTATATATAGACGTACGTGTGATGTCAGGAAGAAGCTCTTACAGGAACGGGAAATCATATCACCGTTCGCAGTTCACTTCTATGATTTAAGTGGGCTCTTAAATATTGAATGCTATTATTTTAGTAATAAGGCGGCTTTGAATTTGCATACACTTCAACTGAATATAGAATGATATTATTTTAGTAATAAGGCGGCTTTTGAATTTGCATACACCTTCATCTTCCCCATTCGGTCAAAGAAACCAAGATCCAAACTTAATGACAAATATCTTCTGTTCTGCTACCAGAATTCCAAGCATAGACCCAAAATAGGTATCATAGATACGTCTAACTGAGGATGTCATGTCTAAAAATTTTAATAATCGCAGATAATTATAAACTACAATGACATGCTCAGACGCAAATTTAAAACTCTTTATTATTTTTATGAAATTAAAAATTTGTCACCTTCATCTAATGTACTGTTAGAGTTCAAGTGTTCAACTTTGTATCAATGAGTGTACAGTAATTTATACTTCTTTTATGTATACATAGATAGATGTAAGACATAAATATCTAACATATAGATAAATTCTTACTTTTCTAATTATCTAACAAATATATAAAGTTTAGGATCTTTTAAATATATGTATCATTAACCAAATCAAATCACCATTTACTTAGATTTGATTATATTTCCCGAGTTAAAGGAAAGAAACTTGTTTCTTTCTTACAAAATTATCTTATATATATATATATATATATATATTTGTGTGTTTTAGAAGATTAATATTAACCTTATCAATTGATCATTATCTATTATTTATAGATAATGACAATAATTATATTTTAACATCTAATTATAATGAAAGGTTAAAGGCTCTCTCTCTCTCTCTCTCTCTCGTGTTTAACGATACTCTATGTCGAAGTTCCGTAGTCGGT
>JANIMX020000288.1:4612061-4623267 GCA_024582655.2 Erythroxylum kunthianum | reverse complement strand
GACACTGATGCCAGCGTCACGGGCGCGGACGCTGGCCTGTCTTCTCTAACGCGAGGGCGATTTCCGGCGTTGTTTTTCTCCGTTTTACTTCTGTTTTCACTCGTTTTTGTCCCATTTTTCACAGCTAACCTCATGTAATCTACTTTCACAACCTAATGGAAGTGAAAAAACCGAAAATGGAGCAAAAACAAACCAGAACCCGGAAAATGGAAAAACCAAAATATCTCCGTTTTTCTCATTCCGATCACGCAACCGCTCTGATATCACGTGTAAACATGTAGAGATAACCGTATTACATGCCTAGGACACAACATGAAAGAAAAATAAATGGAGAAATGCGGAATACCTGATTTCGGTTCCATCCCGATTTTTCGGACGCTGATTCGGGGCTCGAAACGATCCCAGTTCTCCACGTAGCTGAAGGGAGAAGTGATCACGGCAATGAGATTAAGGTCTTTCTACAGTTTCCGGCAACGTAGCAGTCCGAATGGGTCAGAGAATCGAATGCTACAAAGGATCGCCGTAACCATAGGAGACCTTAACTTTATATATATAGTTTCCTTATGGGGCTTTCCCATCACAAGCTCTATGGGGTCCGGTCCACACTGAAAGGGATTCATTTTCCACCAGAACTTCGACCTATTTATTTAGATCATTGTGCCACTTTATTATCTTTTCCAGGATCAAATAACGTCACATAATTGGTAATTTAATTTGAAACCAAAAACACAATTAATGAGTGTCCAAATTTTATAGGAAAATCTAACATCATTCGGACCATTTGATTAAGTCTTCAGTTCACTTCAATGACAACGCCACTTTCTTCAAACATATTGAAGAAAGGTTAATGTCTCAAGAGAAGAGAGACAGTCAAGGTTGCACGTGCGCTTCAAATTCTCCAGTCAAACCTAAATTATATGCTTCTGCTTTGTTTTGTTTGCTTCCAATTGTTAAATAAAACCAAACATTTGTTGTCATCTCTATGATAATTGCTTTCCACCAAATTATTTGTACTATACTACTCCTTCCACGACACAATTTCAATTTCCACAACCTCCATTATTAGTTCTAATGCATTACAATATATATTATTCTAATCTCCACCTAAAAAAAATATTATTTCTTTTTTACTTTTTTAGATATTAAGAGACCAAACTTACTCCTTTGTAACTGAAAGGTTACAGATTTAAATCACAAAACGGTTTTTTTGTAAAAAAATATAAAGTTAAAGCTATGTACAATTGATGTTTCTCACCCAACCCTTACAAAGGGGGAAAACTGAGTTTGTTGTGGTTGTGGTAAAAGACCAAACTTAATTAATCTCTTGAGGATAAAGTACTACAACTTATACACAATTCCAATTAGGATTTTTTTGGGTATAATTTTAATATCACATGACCTGCAATAGAAAATTGTGACGTACTAAGATTTAGATAAATCAACTTTTGTAAATGGATTCTTGTAGGTCTTTTAGATTGACCTAACTTGACTTAGGAGTTATTATTATTGTTTTTTTTTCTCTTGTGGATTATTTGAAAATAATATCTTTACTAATTAGAGGTAAAGTTAAGTACTATTAAGACCTTCCCAAATTCCGCTTAATAGCGAAATTTTTACTGAGCGTTGTTGTTATTTTAATATAACAAGTTAATTTATTTGTTCGAATCCGATGCTTTAATTACTTAAAAACTATGTTTGTCATTGCTCTAGGCAACTCATGCGCTCCTGTTCATCTAAGAAGAACATAATTATATTTTCAAAAACCTCTCTTAATCTCTTTTGAGCTCCTTATCTTTAATATGTAATGCTTAGAAAGAAAAGCTGGGTTCTTGCCTATTCCCTTTTGATTTTGAAGTCATTAGTTCACTGTTTTTGAGACAGCTCGTTTGAAATCACATTCAACAAATGATCACTCATCGCCCATTAAAGTAATGGGTTCTTTGGAATGATCTCACTTTTAAAGTACAATTAATGCATTCCAGAAAAGAAGGATCAGTGTCAATAAATGTATTCTAGAGCTAACAGAAGCCAACATCGATCTAAGACCAAGTATGAAAAGGAAGTGGTTATATGCTGCTTGAGTAGAATGGGTCTAAGAAGAAAAAGGTATTCTATTCTATGGTCATGGGCTCGAAGGACATGAAGATTTTATTAAGCCGATTGAATTTAGTTGTCTAATATACATATAAAATATTATATGCATTGCTTCAGGCAGATAATATTTGTAGATGATCAATAAGTGAAGTCAATTAATAGTACTAGCACGAGCAAGTAAATCATCTTCACACATAATCTTTACATGGCAAGTGGATGGTGTGGGACAAGAGAAAGAGAGCCTTAATTTATGTATGGTTTAATATAATACAAAAACAAAAACCCTCTTCTACACCTCCTTGAGTTCCAAAATGAGATCCCATCCCATCAAGCCTTTGAATTTCTCATGCAATCCATAATGGATTTCCAGGAAAGACCCTTGCCATTGGATCCACTTGAACCACCACGTCACCTCTTGTGATGGAACCTCACCTTCAACAAAAATTGCATCTTGACCTGTCAAAGGAAATAACCTCATTATATAAGGCATCGGGTCATTTCAGGGAAATCATACAAGCTGTCATCCAATTCAAAGCCTTAAAGTTTTAGCATTGACACTCTCATGAACCCACTCATCCCTAGTACAGCAGAATGAATCATTAACCATTCTTTTATTTATCAAGTTCCGCAATTTCTTTTTTTTTTTTAATATCAAATTTCAGTTGGAAAGGTACCATCTGAACTACAACTCATTAGCTAATCAATGATTCTTACTGCAGTTTGCCAAAGTTTTCATCCCTTTCCAACACAACATTCAACCTATTCAAGATTTTCTAGTCAGAAGATGCAGGCAAATTTCACAATCACAAATTTGATCCAAAATTCAGTAAGCATGAGTTGTTTCTAGTTTGACAAGCAGTTTCAAGAAGTAAGGTCATTAAGGTAAGCCAGGCTTACCTGAGATGTATTGTAGACTATGTACTCGTTATACATCAACTCAGAGTTCCTCACATTTGATGCCACTGGTTTTCCACAAGGAATGACGACATCATTCCTCCACTTCACAAATTCTGATTCTTTAGGAACTTTCTTCCCCAATCCTTTCGTAGAGTGCTTTCCTTCAGGAGGTTTCTCTATATACTGTCCATAATGGAATCATCGTTACAAAGGATAACTGACTGACAAAGAACACATTCAAGGAAGATCACATAATTCAAAACTTCAGTGCAAATAATCTAAAAATATCAGGTGAATGATGAATGCTCAGTACAACCATATGTGGTTCAGGGAAGGATGCATTTTGGCAAATGATTAAACAAAAAATTGCAGGTTCAATGAGTTCACTGACTTAGCAATTAGCCAGTATGAAATGTCATATAACAGGACTGTGCAGCATGCATATGCACGTAAACATATGTAGGCATGTAAAGTGAACTCACCAGCGCTTTCTTCAGTTCATAAACCTCCCCTAGGGCAACTTCACTAAGAAGCATCAGTCCGATAGGAGTTTTCTTATCAGTAAAGCAATACTGAGCACTCTTACTGACTAGGTCAGCAAAGTAAATCCCTTTGCCAAACTGTAGTATAGAAGCAAGTAACCATCAGCATTGCAGAAGCACGTATATGTTAAAAAAAGGAGGTAAATATCTATATATGGACCTATACATATACATAATTTCTCAAGCGCTACAAACACAACAGAAAGAGAGACAGAGAGACCATATAGCCAGTAGCTGGAGCTTCAGGAGGAGCTATTCTCAGACCTTGGCTAAGTATTCCCACAAAGTTAGTCAACCGAGAACCTGCAGAAGTAGATACATAACAACTTCTCATCACATTACACATACTAATTTCTCCTAGCTGAAGCATTGTGGATTCTTTGGAATCTATATTTACAGCAGATCACAGGAACTAACAAGTACAACAAAAGTTTACCATGCCATAGCAGCATTTTGTTCTTAAGCTTGTCTCGATAAGGTGTAAACCTATCAAATTCCCCTTCCCTCTCCAGTGAAAACACTTCTTCCAGTTCCAGACTCCACTCCTGAGAATAGTATCAAGAACCAACACATTATAAATAAAAAAGATAGCAAGAAGAAAAGAATAAAAACACAACCAGAACTTTATTAAGACAATGTTCAGTGCCAAAGTGCCATGAAATGTAACCCACTGTATGAGTAGGAGCATGAGTAGTTCTGAGATACTTCTCAATCAGCTGGTAATCTTCACTGTCATGAGAAAGTGGATTAACACCACAACGAAGTTTCTTGTACTTATCATCAAGGGGTTCCTCACTGTCAAGATCAAAACCTACTAATCTGGAAGCTATCTCAATATCTTGGAGTGCTTCTAGCATTTTAACCTACAATAGATACAACAGAATTTCAAAGTTTGAGTTCTATTCACCCTTCCCATGCAATTTGTTAATAATATGAGCCAACTGTCATCACTTCATAATAGCTTTCATAAATTCAACAGGCAAGAAGCATAGTAGCATGGTGCTTAAGTCAAGAAGCCAAATCAAGATCCACTGAGGCAGTTACTTATTTTTTTAGTTTCCAAATTTAGTAAAGTAGGGTGTTTATTTATGATTCTGTTTTTAGTTTTCATTTTTTGTTATTCCTGTTTTCATAATTTATGACAATCACAAAAAGTGATTTTCATTTTTAATATAACTTGAATTTATTATTTATTATTAACTACTAAACAAAAACTTATGAACATTATATTTGATTATTCGATAATAAACAGCTTAATTTATCATTTAAATAATATTTTATTATAATAAAATATTTTCAAAATTTAAAATCAGAATGAATATATTATAATTACGGTTAAACTATTTAAAAAATTGAAAATTATTTTTAAATAATAAAACATAGACTTAAAAATTAAGATTTATTTGTTTTTAACATTTTTGGAAATAGAATTTTGGTTTAAAATTATTTAAAATAAAGTATTTGTTATTCTGTAATTTGATTATAAATGCTAATAATAAACCATTAGTATATATCATAGAAGGAATAAATTCATTACTATATAGAACATAAGAATAAAATTTAGAAATTATTACTTAATTATTATTAAAATAAAAATTTTATATAGCTTTATGTATTATAATACTAAATTCAATAAATATTAATTTAGATTAAAATAAACATTACATGAAATATGTGATAATTATAATTCATAATCTCATTTTTATAATTAATTTGTATTGTAATTAGTGATTATTGATAAATATTTCATAATAAATAAAATTTTATTACTCATCTAGTTAATAAAATTAATTTATCTTCAGCTTTTGGCGGAGCCTGCTGAAGGAAGGTCACATTAATGCCCACAATCAAACTCAACTTAATATGTTTAGCCTATTAATAATAAAAGTACAATTACATTCATATAAACAACTAAACAAGTTTGACCAAAATCATGAAATGAAAACTAAAAGTCAAGTAGAGTCAAACAGCTTATTCTCTTATTATACATGTTGGTGACGATAATCAGAAGAAGCGGAGCAGATAAAATTGAGAGAATAATGAAGTACGATGATATGCATACTACCAAGAAGATGATGGATCAAATCGATGCAAATTTTGAAATAAGTCGAGAATCTTAGTGGGAAGTGAAGAAATATAAAGGAAGCAAACAACATGAAGAATTCTGTACCTTTGTCTTAAAATCATCTTCATCTCTAATAACATGCGGATGAATAGAAGGAATCACGGTGAAAAATCTATTGCTGGCATCAATAATCAGACTTTCTTTAACTGTAGGATTGAGTGTATTACTATTTAATAAATTCTGAATTTCGGTCAATGCCTCAAAACCTGAAATTTTTTGAAGTATACAGTTAATTAACCAATGCAACCATTTCAGACCTCTTATATCTGTATAATATTGTATGAATGAAATCTGAAGTGATCACACACAAAAAAGTAAAATGAAGAAGAAATGAATGAATGAAATAGCAAAAGGCATAATAAGTACCCCTCTGGATATTGCTCTTGCTCAACTTTCCAAGTGGCATTTCTGACATATTAATCTCAAATTCCATCATTGCAGCTCTGTGAAACAGTTGACAATGCTTCGGAAATGAGATCCTCAAAAGAATTGTGATGAAGAAAATGAAGAAAATTACTTCTACCTGTAAGTTTCCACATTAAAAAGCATCTTCATCAATTCAACTACTTGAGGGGCAAGTTTGATATCCGCACTGTTAATATTTCTCCTTACCACTTGTTTATTCTCTCCATAGTCCTTTGAGTTTGAACATGGATAAAGAACAAAATGAGATGAATCATAATCATTAAGCAAGGAGTATGATAACAAGTAGATTGAAAGTTAGCAAACAGTACAATATCCAATGGGAAGAATCTGCCAGGTTTCTTTTGAAAATTTTTCTTCTGCTCCCAAGCTTCCCAGGAATTCCCAGTCTTCTCAAGAAACAAACGTTTGAATTCACATATTGCATCTGATTTTGCCATTTCATCCAGTTTCTTTCCTCCAATTTTTTCATTCCCCACCCTTCCCCATTTACGGAAGACATGACAATCTGATCCTCTGTCATTTTCAATTATCTGAAGAATATAGTAGCTTTTTCATGGAAAACAAGCAAAAGTTAAAATATTATAAAACAAACCATAATATATTAAAAAAGAATAAAGATGCATTGAAATTGATTGTGGCATTAGCTCAAGTAAAATATAGTTCAACTTATCCTCAAGTGTTTTTTTTTTTACATGTAGATTGAGTAATGACTCCTATAGCATCCTTTTTTTTTATCAATTGACAAGCATGACACTCTCTGGCCAAGCCAACAATAATAAATGCGGAAACAGGTCCAAAATTCAAAGAAGACAATTTATAAGAAATTTACACAAGAAAAAAGTTAATATGATATCAGACAAATCCACCTGTTAATACCAGTCGACAAGTCAGACATATTTAAAGTTGTGTTGTATATGGTCTTCCCATCCTCAAGGATGTGGCCTGTATCTTGCAAACCAGATGCTTCATGCACAGCACTCCGGCCTTTCACTTTGACAGTGAGCATGCTAGAGGCGTCAGCCTCAGCCTCTATTTTGTACAAATCAAATGGAAGTTTCTTTTGCCTTTCAAAAGAATCAATTAGGTAATCTTCCCTAACAAGTGGCAATTTCATCCTCCTGACAACCAAATCATTCATTCCAACCACAATATTGAAAAAAGAAAACACGAGAGAATTGGAAAGCAGCTTTACCTAGCCTTCCGTATCTCAGCATTTGCATGATCTAGTGTCCCACTCACAATTAAGCAGTTTGTATCTGCAATTAAATATGTACGCAAAAATGACCAGAATAATATCAGAATTCTTGACAACAAACATTATTTTCCAACTTGGAATCAAATGCACAAAACTGCTACCCTTCTTGATCTTAGCATGAAACTGCCCTCCTGCTCCCTCAATCTTTCCCTTCCAATGTTCCTGCAACAGTTAAATAAGTAAAATATCAAGTCAATACGACAACATGAAGACATAATTGTACCAATCTCAAAATATGAGCATACAGTTGATTCCTCCGAGAGGCCAGTGATAGCAACTTTTAGATCATTTAAACTTTCACTCTTCTGAGACTGGCTGTGGACAACTTGGCTCCTAGAAGTGGTGTTCGGAGAAGCCAAAGGTATTATCCTAACAGGTTTGTGGCTCTTTTGTGATTTGAACCACTGCGATAAGTTCTACACAGTTATAACTATAATACTGCAAAATAATTAATACATAAAAATATTTTCCGAAAAAAATAATACATAAAATAAGTCATCCTGGACACCTTTTTAAGATACGGATTCTCCGTTCCTTCTGGGATTTTCCACTTCCTTTGAAGACGTACAGGTTCAGTAGCAGAGTATGAACATTTGCTCCATTCTGACAAGTAGCCATGGCACCTATACATGCCTCCAGAATAACGAACACAACCAGAACAAATTGGGCAGGAATCAAGTGCTCCAAACATCATCCCATCAGCACTACAAAGGATTCCTCCAGTTAAGTTGCATCAAAATTTGGAGCGAGTAGTTAAAATTAGGAGTAATAGGAAGCAATGATAAAGACCATACAATCTCATCCTCACTACTCAAACAATTCAAGGAACCATGCAAAAAGTCATAAATTATAGACCTGGAAGAAATACATCATGTGTATTTATATCCAACATATCCAATAACACGAATCTCATGTTTATTGTTGAACAAACATACAGGATATATATTCACATTGAATCACCAATCAGATCAAGAAAATAATCTATGAACCTATCCACCCATCTCATTGTCAAAGTGGTCCAAGAACAACTGGACACTGAGGTGTATGAAGCTCAAATCTTAAATACAATGTTACCGATCAAAATGTGTCAATTCTCAATTTGAACACATTTTACCCAGAAGATCAAATCCTAGAAACAACTGTGTTACCAATTAGAAAGTGAAAATTCACTTGAAAATATATAAAAAGAACTGTAACTTCTTAGTTTTAATAAGAGAGGAAATCATGTTGTGAAGTTGTATTCATCAGATAGTTACAAAGATCACTTACAAAATCCATATAAGCATGCTCAAAGTCTCCTAAAAAATGAATTACCATCTATCCCGCAAATCAGGTTCTGATCCAGTAGAATCTTGACCATTTGCCTCAAGCATTTCTCGCAACTCTGCTGTAGTTACATGCTTTTTGAGATCATCCTTCAAAGCCCACAATTCTTTGGATTGGGACTCCAGTTTACTTTCCAAATCATTACTAGATTTAGCAGATGCAGTCCTGCTAGTTGCTACATCTCCTTCTTTGGCATACTTTGATTTTTGATTATCACCAAAGTTATTTCTACGTTTTGCAACAACTTTGGTGGCTGATTGTTGTTGTTCTTGGTCCTTTTCTCCCTTAACTTCAGCGAATAATGACATAACAAGAATGAGAAAAATACAGAATCTAGCAACATAATCATACTCTGACATTCATGAATGTATACAATTGTCATTACCATCATCGGCTGAGGAAGCAATGTTCTTAACCATTGCACTAACAGCTTCCCGATCAGACTTTGAGAGATTTTCCCATCCAGGCAGCTTCTCCACTTTGGTAGATGGATACAAATCCATAAAGCAGTTAGCATGATGCCAAGCAAATCCCTTTGCTCCTTGTCCAGTTGGCTTGGAAGACATACGAACCTAAAATGATTTTGAAATTTTGGGGAAATGAATTGATTATGTACTCAGCACATGAGTAAAAAACAATAAAGAAATCAGATTATGTAAATACATTGCAATATATTACAGTTACAATTGTATAATAAGCCAAAATGATATAGAACTCACTTCAATAAACTTAAAAATAGAGGTGATTAAAAAGCCACACAAGACCATCTTCTATGCTCTTAACCCCAGCTAAATGGGGAAACATTCCTTTGATTATAATTTAGAGTGGAAGGAATTAAGGTAAATAGTCCACACGTCAGCAAAACAAGCTTGTGAAAAATAAGAATTATGTCTTGTCACATCTTGAGATTTTCCTTTTCTCTTTTGTTACTTTGCCACATATCAACAAAAACAAGCTTATGAAAATTAAGAACTATGTCTTGTCACATCTTGAGATTTTCCTTTTCTCTTTTATTACTTGGACATCAGGCACTTCTACCAACTTATTAACAAGGGCATGGAAGAAGAGAAGCCTGCCAGTTGTTTGGCAAGTAGTGAAAACTGGTTACGTGGTGCCCTAATCAAAGAGCAATTACGTCCATCCCAAAAAGAAAGTAAAAATGGTAGAAAACTGATTCAAAATTTTATGGCATGTGCAATAGTTTGTAGACAGGGCTTGTCAGACAAACTGCACTGAGACTCCCCCAATTTGAATGTTAACAGATAAATGTACATTCTCACCTGTCCTTTTGTGATCTTTTGGGTGCAATGCTTGCAAGTAGCACGAGAACTTTGCGAAACTTCAACACCATATTCAGTTGTACTGTTTGTACTTGTTGGACCACCATTCTCAATATACTTCCTAATCTTCTGTTGATCTTCCCATCGGAGTGATTCTAAACCCTCAACATCATCAATTCTAGTACCACAATGAAGAAACAGAACAAAGTTACTTCGTCCTCCAATTCATATTTGGAAAATGATGATATAAAGTAGGAAAGACACTCACGCTTTTAGTTGTTTTGCTTTCTTCAGTATGCAGCTGGCATGGTTCCACATCTAAATAGCAAAGTATTACACATCAGATTTGGACCTTGATCCATTTATTTGCTCTTCTCAAATATGCACCTTTATATAGAAAACAATACTGAACATATGCGAATGAAATAAAAGCCTAGGTCAAAGAATCATTACTCAAAACTACCACTTATTTGCAGGAGATTGATCGTACAGATGGTACCTCAAAGAAATATAAATACGTGATAATACCAAAAAAAAAGAGAGAGAAAAATAGAGACGATGTCCTTATTTTCCTCATTCAGTACTTTCGTAATTAGTTTTAATTTCATGACAACAAAACACCTTCTTCAATTGCCTAGATATTAACCAGAGCACATATAGGTTTAGTACTCAAACCCATCCTCGTAGGATCGACATCCTTACTCACAAATCTATATTACTTGATTCCGACCAGTGCACTTGCTAGAGTATTCGAGCAACTTTCTCTGTACATTTCAAGCGGATCAAGAAGCAACTTAAAGGGTGTCACGTCATGACTGAAATTGCATAAAATTAATACAACAACCCTTGCTCCATTTCCATCACGCATGTCCATCCCTCCCTTGGCGAGCTGTCTACTGTCCCTGAGGCCCTGCTAATGTGGGGGTACATGACTTAGTCCCCATGTAGTGTTCAAACTTTGTTTCGTTTAAGTGTGGGAGAGTGATATTTCACCTACTACCCTTGTCGTATTATGTTTATTTTGCATGCATATTGTGTAAATTTTATTTTTTTCGTGCATGTTTCGTAATGTTTAGTTTTTCATGATTTTTATTTTGTTCATTGTGCTTGCATTTGCTTGAATGTGTGGATGGGACAATGAGTAAAATTGGCGAGTGAATTAGCTTAGGCTTAAAAATAAATCGTTAAACTTGTGAAGATATATTAGCTTAGGAAGTTATGTGCTAAGTTACTTTAACATAAATATGTATGTTAGTTAGGA
>JANIMX020000288.1:3642550-3653907 GCA_024582655.2 Erythroxylum kunthianum | reverse complement strand
GGCGTGTTAGGCATTTTTAACCCCTTTTAAACTTGTTTTCATCCCCTTTCAGTCCCGAATTATCCCAATTAAATTCTAAATTATTTTACACTTCCAAAAGACATTTAAGGGTAAATATTAAATTAGAAAAGTACTGAAACTTTATTTACTGAATTATTTCTTATACCTCAAAAATGGTCGTAAAAGTTCGATGTCACAATGTATGCTTTATGTCAAATCTTAATAGAATAATGATTAAGAATATTTTAGGGATAAAAACAAAGACAATACAAATCTTATAATTATGACCTTATTATAATTTTATTTGTAATTTGTACAATTGTAGTTCAATGACAAAATTATTTAAAGGAATTCTTTATCTTATACAAATCTTATAATTATGGCCTTATTATAATTTTATTTGTAATGTGTATTTACCCCGTGGAATTTATCATATAAATATGAATTTGTATAAGATAAAGAATTTCTTTAAATAATTATGTTATTGAACTACAATTAACTGATTGGTTGTAGGGCATAAACCAACAATACTCTTGACTAAGCCGATCCTTTAAGTATCTTATATCATATCTCTGTATGATGATCATGCTACTATTGAGATAATGATTTAGTGAAAGAATTCTACGAGATTCTTTACAGTGAGCACTTGCTTAAATCTTATAACTTTCATCTCAATTATTATCATAATTAAGAGAAACTGCCTAAATATATACTTGAATCTTTGATAAGACTTTAGTTCCTTTTGCATGCCCAATGGCTCTAATATTCTACAGTATATTAGTGTCTTAAACAGTGTAATAAACTATACGAAGTTTAATAAATAACTTCTTGATCTAATTAATTATTTCTACCAAATGAAAATTTTATTTTGGCTTGATTACTAATTAAAGCTACATTGAAACCTTTCCAATTATTAAGTAAAATATACCTTAATAAGGATTTACTTATAAAGTTAATATTCATATAACTTTAAACTCAAATATCGACTCATATATAGGATAATGAATTTCTTTAATACTTCACAAGTGTCATATATCTCAACTACTAAGCATCTTTAGTACATTATCTATGCACTTGGACTTATAATAGGTAAATAACTTTTGTATCTATCACAATAGATCTAATTCTTAAAATTAAGTTGTACCTTTCTTATATCCATTAATAGTTCTCTCTAAGGGAAATATGTTTTTACATACTCTCATTGAGGAGGAAAACTATACTCCCACTAGCCTTTTTATAGATATGAAAAAATTCACAATCAACTCCAAAACAAACTATTTGAATTGGTCATTAAACTGAATCTTTCAACGTTTCATAAGCTTTCAATATACATCAAATGTATCAATAAACACACTAGTTCTAACTAAATATATTGTTATGAGATTTAAACCTTCCAAAATTTATTTTACTCCAACTACTTATCTTGAGAACCATTCTCTTATAATTGTTCATTGAAACAAATATTTTGTTCAATGAGATATGTAAGATTATATCTAACCTTTTGGATATTTAATAACATTCTATTATCCAATTTAGTTATAAACTCACTGGATAGCATGTACTTCAATTAAGTAATACATCCCAAAATCATTAACTTTGACTCTTTTGAAGTCTTACCATTTCATATCTAATATGAAAATCTGCTAAAGTGATTTAATTGGAATAATCGAAGGTAAGTTGTAGCATTAGGCATAACTACAAGAGAAATAAATATTGTATCATACAATATCTCATATTATATTTTCCTCTTTATATAAATATGTACTATTATGGAATTTAGATGTGAAGGTATTCAATAGAAAATCTCATTCTTTATAGATAACTAAAAAAATTATATCTCACCACGTTGATCTCATTAAAATGTTTTGACATTCTTAATGTTTTTTTTACTTAGATTTAAATAATTTAAACTTTTGAAAATTTTAAATCAATATTTTATTTAGTGCATATATATATAGTCCAACTCAAAATGTCATTATATTTTGTCATCTATATGATATTGATGTATCTTAAAAATTTTATCACCAAATCCTCAACAAGGATTAATAACAAAATTACAAAATGATACTATTTTACCCAAAATAATAACCTTCACTACTTTTCAAAAAGATTACTCTAATCTCTCTAATGAGCTAGGGCTTCATTTAAATTTAGTTGACCTTGAGTCACTCAACAAGCCAAATAATAATTTAATTAATGGATTGGAACATATAATCTTTTTCTTTGAGATCTTTAAACTTTATTATTTATCTCTTTGTGACAATTGGCAATTTTGGTATTTTATTTAAAACCACTAACCTAAACTTTTTAGAACTTGGAAAATTCTTTGTTAACATGCTTTTAATAATTATAATGATCATAAAGAAAAAGAAGTGTTAGTTATATAAATTTGTTACACTATCAAGATTTTAATAATTATAACTCTCTGTTTGGTGTTTCTTCAATCGAAAACACGCACACAGCTATCCGTTCGGTCTCTGATTAGCGAACTATTTTCTTCTTCTCCTTCTTCTTCTTCTTCAGTTTGGCAATGAAGGTGGTTTCGTTCTCGACAAGCTCAAAGCCCTATCTCTCTTATTCTCTACCAGGTCCCTCTCTGATCGCATGTTTTTAATTGGTTGTCCTTTGTCATCAAATCCACAAAGTGTTTAGCTCTGAATTTAGGACATTATTTGTATCACGCATATATTGAGTTCGTTTTGTATCCAAAATTTAATTTTTTTGTTATAAATCCTATCTCAATTTATTTCGTACTTGCTTTTTTAATCCTTGATGGTTACAATCACACTGCAATTCTTATGGTCGTCGTTTTGTGATCTTTGGATTAAAATCTTATTTAATATATGCAGAACTTAAAAGGTTCCAACTTCCCTTACTTCATCAATGTTCCTTATCCGTCTCATTAGTCAAAAGATCGGCACAACCTTTATTGAGACGTCTAACTCAGAAACAAAGCTCTATTAAGGTTCTTCATCTGCTGCTTTTTATCTCTTTTGAATTGCTATTCTCGTGGGATTTTTTGGAGCAGTGAGTGGAAATTTGAAAACATCAGATGCACCCATTTATAACTTCAGTTTCTGCTGATGGGCATTGCTTCAGGTTGTATGCTATCAAAAGAAAGAGGTTGCCATTTTAGAGGCAAGGTATGGATTACAATAAAGAAAAATGAGCGTGTTTTTGGTTACATGCTTTCTCTTGCTTAAATTTGATAGTTAGATCTGATTTGTCTTTCTCAAATGAATTTATATTTTTCTTGAGAAGGTATAGATGCAAATAAATCTTTTTTTGATGCAATCCACTGCACCAATATGGCTTGGTCTATGCAGTCTGCAAATTGATGGAAAAAGACTATCTCATAACGGCGAAGGTTTACATTCCTGTTAGAATCTTTGTGATTGAGTTCAGTGAAGAGAAAGTGAAATGTATATTGCAACAGAGTTAACTTTTACGTGGAGCATGGTTAGATTAAGCCAGTGGTTGTTTTGTAATAATGCTGTATAACATGCTGTCCGTCACCAATTTTACTTCCTTCTAATGCTTTCTTGTATGGCAATGAACTACTGCATTGATACAGATACAAAATTTAGTTTTCCAGTAGAACCTTGGATATAACATGACAACCAATCACATACTAGGAAATGACACTTAAAATTAATCTTCTGTGTCTTTCATGATTCCTTTGCAGTCATAATCAGTCCCCCGATATTCAACTTTGTTCCTGTGCATTTTATGTTCTGCAGTTCTATGGATGAAATATATGATACTTTGGCTGAACGACTTGTTCCTACTGCAGCTGCAGCATCAAACCCTAAATTAAAGTAAGTTCTAGACTTTCCTATGTACATGCTACACTACAATCTAAGTTAAAGTAAGTCCTGTTGTGGATAATGGGGCATTACTCCTTTTTCTTATCATGCTATATTTGCGTAGACCTCACCCCAATCAAATACTTGACGTCATTTTGGAATTTGAGTCATCCAATTTTCTTGTAGAATGGGATGTCCGGTTCCTTGATTTGAATGCTGGTATTGGGAAATGAAAAAAGTGCAGATCTGTTGGTAGCTTTCTAAATCATTCAACAATAGATAGATGTATAGATGATATGTGCCAATGAAAATCCTTGAATTGAACTAGAGCATCTAATATGTATACTTCTAACATTTTTGTTTTGTTGGTTTCTACATCTGAAAAAACCTCAGTTTGGTTCCATCATCTGCATACCAATTGAATGATTTTTCGATCACATATAGGTACATTGTGGGCCTCGCAGGTCCTCCTGGTGCTGGAAAGAGTACTATAGCTTCTGAAGTAGTGAAACGAGTGAATAAGCTATGGCCTCAAAAGGCTTCTTCTTTTGATTCTCAACTAACTCCCCCATATGTTGCTGCAGTTCTTCCCATGGATGGGTTCCATCTTTATAGATCCCAGCTGGATTCAATGGAGGTTAAACTGCTTAACTGATCTTTATGCAAGTTATGGGAATATTCAATGTTATCACTGCTAATTAATGTTCTTGTAACATAGGATCCAAAGGAAGCCCATGCAAGAAGGGGAGGTGAGCTTCAAATATTTATTTTCCAATTTGAAGATCTTGTTGCCTTCTCATTGTTGATTTCCTCTTGGTGATTCAGCTCCATGGACGTTTTCACCACAGCTGCTGCTTAAATGTTTGAAGAAACTAAGGAGTGAGGTGAGTTGCTTTTAGTGTTGTGAATTGAGAAGGCATTTTTGCACTTACTGATGAATTGATATATAATTACTATTTTCTGGTGAGCAGTATATAAAACTGTCTGAAATGCAGTACTGCTGATGTGATGTAATAATTGATAAATTTTCAGGGGTCTGTTTACGCACCATCTTTTGACCATGGTGTTGGAGATCCAGTTGAAGATGATATTTTTGTGAGCATTCAGTGAGTTGTGATGTCCTTTAATTAGGATGAGGAAATTCAATTTAATTAAGTTGGAATTAAGGAAATTGCATCACAAAATTTTCCTTTTATGCTGATGGATTCTAATGGGCCTTAATGCATGAACCATGGTCTCATTTGCATTTCAGTACATAGCATCTTGTGTCCTATTATCTACATCTTTTCCTTACTGCAGGTACTACTTTACAGTTTAGCCAACAAAAAGAAAATGTATATGCTCTCCTATGCAGTGACATTTTACAGCTGTGTGAACAATTTTTGCTTAAAAAGTACTCAGAAATTGAACTTATAATCGGGATTTTATTTTTGCTTTTGGACTGATTATATTGACATCCAAAATTAGTCATCCTCTCATGTAGTAAGAACTCTTTAACATTTTCATCATAATTAGACCAAACTAAACCCTCTTTAAATAAATAAGAAATTGTCAGTGATACATTTTTCATTTTGCATGCTTTTACAGTCATAAGGTGGTCATTGTTGAAGGAAATTATCTATGTTTAGAAGACGGGCTTTGGAAGGACATATCATTAACCTTTGACGAGAAATGGTTAGTATTTCACTTCAGCTTGGCTTTGTTGTACTTGTGTTCTCGCTATAAAAGGTACTTGTGTTCTCGCTTTAAAAGACAAGAAATGGATATTTGAATCTCCTTGAACTACATTGTAGTGTGAACTGATTTGAAGTAAGCACATCTCTTGTTTGATGCAGATGTTACGGAGTCAATCTTGAGATTCATAATGATCAAGGACTATTTCTGCAATTTAAATTTCTACCCCAAGTTTTTGTTCAAAGCTATGATTTGATCTCTCCTATATCAACCTTCTGCCTTTGGATAAGGCGAAGGTAAAATGTATGTAATTAAGTTTGATTGGAGATTTCTATGGGATTTTCATCTCATGATCCTGCCCATTTTCATATTGATAACTCGATTAATCTTTTGAAGCATGAACTCATTAATCATTTATGATTATGCTCTCATTTCTCTTGATATTAGTTTATGAATTTGCTTGGACACCTTCCTGAAAGAAAATTTTCTTATAGTCATGGAATTCTACAAACCACTTTTCCCATACTTGGGGATGTTGCCCTGTATTGGGATCTTGAAGTTGTTGATTCCTTTGTCCATCAGTTTATTAAGAGCTGTTATGATAGGTCGTTTATTTCACATCTAATTTTTCATCCATCATTGACCATCTTTGCATTTGTTTTGCTTTGATTTGGAAACTTTAAATTTCATTTCTGCAGGTAATGAATAATCTATACTGAAATTTCCCTTTCCCTTTCAGGTTTATTGATGTAGACATTGAAACAGCCATGCAACGAGTTTTAAACAGACATATATCTACAGAAGGTATGAGCTTCTTGTTCAATTTTAACAATTTACTTGTGGATGAGAGAATTGAAATGATGATACCATCTTAATTGTTGTTGCAGGAAAGCCTCCAGATGTTGCGCAATGGCGGGTAAGCCTTGCTCAATTTACTTCGTTACGATTTAGGGAAAAGATAATTAGAAATACACAGAAAGCCAACAGATATTTGCAAAAGTAAATGCAATGAGAGAATTATATAGTTGCTAGCTTCAAGCTTGTATTTGCTATATATTTGAGATGTTATGCTTGAAAAAAACAGTAATTTTATCCTGCAGATAGATTATAATGACCGGCCAAATGCAGAGCTTGTAATGACGTCCAAGGAATTTGCAGATTTAGTAATCAAGTCTATTGATTTATGAAATTTGTATTATTATGGAGTGAGAGATGTGTCCATCTCTTCTCTTGACATCAAGGTAATACCCAACTAGATGCACAAACTTTTCTTCCCCCTTTTTTTGGTTATAAATTCCGTACAGTACTAATTAAGGTGTCTGTTCTGTTCCTTTGGTGAGTGGAAATAAAAAACCTTCCTTTTATTTTCCTTTTCTTTATTGTTTTAAGCTTTATGTACCAAAAGTTAGTTATGTATTAACCTTTTTACTCTTTCATTAATGCATTAATACTAAATTATAATTAGAATAATCAAATTGATTAGTATTGCTCGTTTAAAGTGGTTAAGAATTTTCATATTTAGTTTCTACTTTCTTTTTTTATAAAAATAATTCAAGGACCGGTTCAATTTGATACAATTACTATGAATGCCGACAACGACAATAAACCTAGTTTTTTGCTTTGCGAGGGTTATGTGAAAGACATTAATTGTACGCGGCCTTTTTTTTATATTTTTTACAAAGAAGTTGTTTTCATGACTCAAGTTTGTGACCTTTCAGTCACAAAGGAGAAATATTATTAGTTGCTCCAAGGCTTGTTCTCGATACAACTACTATAAATAATTACTTCAAATTTGTATTATACATATATCATTAGAGGGCGAGTTGGAGTAATGGTAAAATTACTTATTTGTGATTAAAAGGTTGTTCGAGTCATGAAAATAGTCTCTTTGTAAAAAAATATAAGGAAAAGATTGTGTATAATTGATGTCATTCACTCAATTTTTACAAAGTGGATAAACTAAATTTGTTGTTTTTTTTGTCGTAATGCTTCATTCAGTCAAACTATATATGGATTTCAAGTTATAAATTCCACTGATTAGCCAGAGTAAGATACTACCTACTCGCTTATCTTAGTACATAAAATGAACTCATTGACTTGATATTTTCTTACTATATACTCACCCCATAAATGTAGTTCGATATTTCAATAAAATGGCATATTTTCTTCAATAAACTTATTTTAATTTTTAACTTAAGATACATATTTAATACAAATTAAAATTATGAATAATGCTAAAGATATTTGTATTTGAAAAACAGCGTCTAATAAGAAAAGAGTAGGTAAAAACGACAAAAATAACCTTAATGTTTACAACTGAATAGAAGTTAGACTTTAACGTTTTATTGTGTTCAAATAAAACTTATTATTTTACAAACATTCAAATTAAATCTTATATAGACGAAGATTTTACCTGATTGTGTCACTTATCTACTACGTCATTTAAATTTTTACAAACATTCAAGTTTAATAAGACTCAATCATACTTTGTAAAATTTTTAAAATATTATAACTAATCAAATTGGTTTCTTAATTTTATGTTATCCTTATTTTAATTAATTAAACTAATTAAATTATTTACCATAATTTTAACTAAATCCATAATTTTACAGTTCCCTAATTTCACCAATCCTCGATCCTAAAATAATTTAAAAGATAAAGTACAGATCTCTCCTATATTTTAAGAAATTTTAGAAACCCTCACAATATTTAATTTTTTTAAAAAGAACTATTTCTCTTAAATTTTGATTAAAAAATAATGACAAAATACACGTAGTATGAACATCAGACGTGAACTAATCAAATGTCACTAATACAATGACATAACTTAGCTCTTAAATTCTATCTGAATCAATTAATTTCAACTTAAATTAATAATTTAATATAATCATAATAGATTATTAACTTGAGTTAAATTTAATTATTTTAGTTCAAATTTCAAGTTAGATTGAATCATCATATAAACAGTCATTTGATATTTATATTGATTGTGCTCCATAGAAATATTCTCCTAACTGACGTACTACTTTCTTATGCAGGCCTCCTTTCTGCCTCTTACTGGCCTATTAAGGACTGACTCTAACAGAATACCGAATCCCCTTTCTGAAAAAAGCAATAACAATATGCCATGTCACCCTAATTCTCCCTCTCTCCTAATTCCGCTTTTTTCTTCTAAAATACACCCTCCATATGGTGCTCTTCTTCGGAGTCAAGTCTAGCACTTGATCCAGGGTCCTATCACTGCCCTCTCCTGTAACAGCAGCCTTGTCCTCAAGGCTGAAGTGAGGAAACTGACTTTTGAGAACAAGGTCATCTTCCCACGTAGTGTCTTCAGCTATTTTGCCCTTCCACTTGATCAACCATTGCTTAATTGTCTTTCCAGCTCCTGTAACTTCTCTACTAGTATCAACTCACCATATTATAAGGAGAGCTTGACTCTTTTTGGAACATTACGATGCAACGACTTAAAGACTAATACAATTTGATGAAGTCTTATTTTATCCCTCCAACTAGTTGATTTTTTTATGTTTCTAAAAAAGGGAGAATAAGTTTTTATGATATTAGAGTGTAATGCTACATTTTAGAAGGGATTATTTTTTCTTTTGTATATTTTACATTTTCTTTATATGGTGAACAATTATAGATATTTCTTTATATAAAGAACAGTTATAGATATTTCTTTGATAAAGAATATTTTTGTTAAATCATGTTCTCATATTGAGTTATGTTTATGAAATTGATTTATGTTTTATGCACGGATTAAGGTGGAGGCTAATTACTATCTTGATATGAATAACTATCTATCTGATTAAATTCTCATATTACTTTCTAATATCACAAATATTTTGTCATCATCAAAAAGCGAGAGATCGTTGAACGAAAGGAGGTTTCAATCAATGTTTTCATGATAACAAAACATAGGTGCTACTAATGAGTTTAATATTATTGATGAAAAGGAATATGAGAATAAGATATCATCATATCAAAGAATTAAAGAGAAAAAAAGAGGTAAAGTTTATAATCTCCAATATCAAGATCAAATAAAAAAGAAGATAAGATACATCGAGGTTATATTTATTATTTATTATAAGCTCATCTTGTTTGTTTTTGATAGTCTAAAAGGCTCATCATGCATAAAATTTTTAATTCACATCATTACATGAGTTTTTATATTCATTAAGAGCCATTGAAGCTTTTTTTTTCAATATAAAAGACTTTAGATCTTTCAAAAAAAAAGTTTTGGAGAACATTTTGGGATGTTTAATTCATAATTTCATTAATTAAATTAAGTTTGGGTATTTGAAGGTATTAAAATCATATTTTAATGGTGAATGATCGACCTATATGGTTTAGTGGTCGACCAATATAGGTTAAAGTTTTTAAATTTGATGTACCATGCATTTGTTGTAACATTAGATATGTCATATTGGTCAACCAATACGTCTACTAGTCGACCAGTGTTCCAACGGCTAGTGAATCTAGAGCTTTTAATGCATAGCATACTAGTTAACCAGTGCTCTGCAAATAGTAATTGTAATGATTAGTTTTTTATTCCAACAGCTAGTAAGGGTCCAAAAACACTATAAATAGGTCTTTTCTTATTGGTTTTAGCATAAAAAACATTTGAGTGCCTTTTACTCATATTTTTCATTCATTTGAGCATTTATTATCATTTTGAGTGTGTGAGCCGTTTTGTGATTATCAAAATAATCAAGTGAGCAAGTTTGAGTTGTAAGATATTCTTAGGGTTTGTGATCATCGTATTGGAAATACCTAAAGTGGTTTGATGTTCCTCTTTACCTTGAAGAAAGATTGAAAAGGAGAGTTCCCTTTTGCCAAAATAAAAGATCATACAAAGGTTATTCTTAGCCTTGAAATAAGAATTATAATGGAAATCTAAGAAAAGTCTTGAGAGTAAACCTAAGCAAGGAATGTTTGTCAAACTACTATAAATCAATTTGTGTTTCTCTTCCATTACTCTTTACTGTATTATTTACAAGCATAGTTAAATTTCTTTACTTTTATTTCATTCTTACATTTGTGATAATTAGTAGGCATTGTTGTTATAAGTTAAGTATCCTTTAATTAAAAGCTTGAATTCACCCAATTCTCCCCCCCTTTTGCGTATCATTAGGGACTAACATAAGGAATTTGATAACATTAAAGGTTATACTGACAAACTCAAGGCCATAGTTAATAAGATTAGATCACTTGAGGAGGAGCTCACTAATAAGAGGATTATGGAGAAAGTAGTAAGCTTGCCTAATAGGTTCCGAAATCTCATCACTTAAGGACTCAAGAGATCTTTCACATATTAGGGTCTGCTTGGTTGAGCTGATTGAACTCAGCTGATAGCTGGTAGCTGATAAGGATTCTTGTTTGGTAAAATGACTAATTACAAGTAGCTGATTAAAGTTAATTTACCAATATAAACATGATTCATAGAGACAACAAATATGCACATATATATAGAAAAATGGAAGTATCAATTAAAAGACATTAATGTGGTTTGGCTATATGATCTCGCATTAGTTTTTTTAATTAAAAAATTAAAAATTAAAAAAAATATAACAATTGTAAAGACATAATAACCATAAACAAATATAGCAGCACTTCTTCCTCTTTTTCGATATGAAAATTCTTTCCTGGAGTACAAATTGGATTGATTGAGTGAAAAAAGAAAATCTATAGGAGCCTCACTCACTCACTCCTGTGATTTAATATTACATTTTTACGTGTCAGGACTTAGGACATGACATTGTTATTATTGAATGGAAAGTACATCAAAAATAACAATTAATATAGCATCTCAGTAGCTATTCATCTATAAACAAATATTGTCACGACCCGGACCGACCCGAGCCCGTAACAACCGCC
>JANIMX020000288.1:3127236-3137251 GCA_024582655.2 Erythroxylum kunthianum | reverse complement strand
TATGTTTAACCCATAAATTGATTATCTTTAGTGTCAATGATCAACGCAAGTTCAATAATAAAGGAGACCGAAAACCAAGTTTTGTTTATTAAATTTCCAAATTTGATTATTTTTGTTATTTTCAATTCTTGGCAATTTTAATTCTTAATTTCACGTTAAATCAAAACCTCCATTTTTCTTTTGTTTCTCGCGTAACTATTAACGTCTAAATTTCTCGTGGGAGCGATCCCTACTTTCCACTACTACATTAATTTGTGTTGTAGGAAGTTGATTTCTTTTTATTTTTGGGTGCAGGCAACAGCACTACTAATTATATATTGCAAAAAATCACTTTTTGAGATTTTTTGTTATAAATTCTCAAACAAAAGTTATTGATAATACTTTTTAGCAATGTTACATGACAATATGTTGATGCATCAAGATTTTGAATTATCTAGTGATAAGTTTGTCATAGATTTATGTTCTTCGTAATTGTGGAATTGTTTGAATGCCAATAAGAATATGGTTATGATAGTGGCTTTTCAAGTGGGCATTTGGTTTCTTTCGTTGGCAAGTTAGGAGCTATCTCTAATTTTATATTTGTTTATTCTGCCTAAATGGGGGATAGGTATTTTTTTAAGTGGTTTCTATACCTTATGTGATATAATCACAAGAGTTGATGGTATCTACTCTAATCACTTTTTACATTGAAGATCTTATCTTTATGTATTATGTATCATGCTCGCAAGTATTTCATGATATATCTGATAAGATACTCATTACAAATAACATTTATGGCTTTTTAGTAACGCTATTATCTTGCATTTCTATTGATATAGATTATTTATGTTGCAACCACTTTTTCTATAAATAACAACAATGTTGCCATTGCAACCTTAATTGATTTCAACTCTTAAGAAGCAAAAACATGATATGAAAATTGCTTAGAAATGGTGGACAAATTTCTTTATTGTAGTTTAGCATAAAATATAGAGAAATTGTGACCAATAAATAAAATATAGTACCTTATAAATCATATAGGTATCGTTATTTGTTACACTCTCTTTTATTATTCATGTTAGTAAACTTATTAGATATGCATGATTATATTATATCTATGTCGTATATGACACAAGTTTTTTTAAATACTTTTTAGTATTGAAATCCTTACAGAATAAGACTTTCATTATCTTTGAACCAAATATTTTATAAAGGTTGATTGTTTAAATTATTTTTTATTACAAATATAATAATCAATATTTGATTAAGGGAGATAATGTTGAAATTTTATTCCTATTGGACATTTATTAATTAACATTTTAAAAAGATTAGGGTTAAAAATTAAAATGTGATATGGTATAAAGATAACAAAGTGATATAATTAAGTAGATCAAACTTCAATTAAAAAAATAGCACCTTATTAATGCGGGTTAGGTTCTTATTGAACCTATGATGGGAGGTCTAATAAGATTAATATAAATAATTGTTAAGTCTCTTGCAGTCTGCTTAAGTTTTCGAATATACAACTCTTTGACCTTTTATGAGTTTTGTGCATTGTTTATTTGAAAGTCGACCAGCTTACTCGATGTCTTCAATAGCTTGCTCAAACATAAATGGATAGCAAAAAATGTACATTTTCACATTATTTATGTTTATATAAGTTCATAATTGATCTTGAACCGATTAATAAAGTTCGTATTATATTTAACAATTTCATTTTCAACAAAAATTACAAAACCTTAAACCTTAATATTTTTTTGGTTGTATTATGAATGCACATCATATAGAGAGTTTCATTTGCACAAAATTCGATGAATTTTCACTAAAGTGACAAAAGAATCAACCCAAATTTGAAGTAAACAAACTACCATTCACAAACAAAACCCCTAGAATTACTCAGCTCTACTGTGCTTATTAAGATGAAATTTCTCTTTTTGATGATAATAACTCATTATTAGGTATGTTTGTTTGTAATTTATTTTATCATTAAAAATATTTTATAAAAGAAATACGTGATACTGATTCATATTTAATAAGCAAAGCCTTTTAGTTTTTTGTACATTTTATATGTGTTTGGAAAGTAAAAATGTAGGGTCCTGATACAATTTTGGAACTTGCAAGTGGAGTGTATTTTAGATAATATTTAGATATAAAGATAGATTCCAAGGTATAGTTCACCAATTAGGCAATAAGAGTTGAATCAAGCCAAACAGTTGGAAGGTTAAGGTCAGCTTTCATTTTATTCTACACCAGCACAGGTTCACAGTTGGTGGAGTTGCTAAGCTGAAATGAACAACTAGTTTGTATGGTAGGCATATGTTTCTCTTTAGTGGTGAAATCAGGCTGACAGATTAAAAGAAAAAAGAAAGTTGACGATTAAATATTGTCCTAACACCATTTACAAACATAATCCTGGGTAAAACCAGCAGAAGATAATTGTTATTTATGAAATAAATAAATCAGTATGCCATCATCATCCCTGCAAATTCCTCATAACTGACCAGACCATCACCATCTAAATCAGCCTCTCTTATCATCTGTTCCGCCTCTTCGTCGGTCAATCTCTCTCCTAGATTTATCATTACTTGTCTTAGCTGCAATGCAACACATACAGTAAAATCATTAATTAGTTGTCAGAAATGCGACACTATGCGAAAACATTTTTGTTTCACCGTTTCCAATCAATATCTTTTACCTCATTCGCCGATATATATCCATCTTGGTTTCTGTCAAATACTTTGAAAGCTTCTTTTAGCTCCTCGGCAACATTTTCCTGCAATCAGGAGTTGGATTAAGTCCTGAATTTTGGAGACAAGATGCACAGGAAAACCCTTCCTTTTCTTACCTTCACTTTTCTTCCCATGATATTCAAAAACTTGTCCACGTCTATCATCCCGTTCCCATCATCAGCAATTTCACTCATCAAGTCGTGAATTTCTTCCTTTGTGGGGTGTCCTTCCAATGATTGGATTACTGTTGTCAGTTCTTCCATTGTAATAAGTCCTACATGTGTTCCAAACAACTTGGTCAAGAAAACAATCTGCAACATACGCATTCATGTTTCTATATCATTTCATTTATACTTTCTGTGTCACACAAGTAGATGTGGGTGTTCAATGTTAACGGAAGGTCTTCTTCGATCAAACAATCAAGCTTTAATTATCTCCCACTAGTAACACTAAACACCAAACTACTACCATTCAAACTGGAATGACACTACGGACTTATCTTCCTGAGATTCTAACTATTACAAACCCTACCAGAACTAGAAATCAATGAAAATGTCAATATCAGAGCAGACAGACCAAATAGGCAACATACCATCTGAGTCCTTGTCAATCAAACAGAAGGCTTCACGGAAATCCCCAATCTGGTCTTCAGTAAGAGAAGTTGCCATGCTTAAACTTCAGAAGAAGAAAGAAACATTGAAGTTTGAGGCTTAGGACAGGATGCCACTCATATAGGAGCAGGCATATTTAATGGCTCAGGGCGGAGAAGGAAATAGTCAAACACGCTTGCAAAGAGACCAGTCTATTCAAAAGGTGTATGCGACCCTTGAGAAAATGAAACTTTATAAACATATTGAATTGAAATTCCAACACCCTTTTGTTGTACCTTTAACAATAACATGACTTCGTTTATCCTTTGCCCGTGTTGTTGGAAAAAGGTGTTAATGTTTGATCGCCATATTTCTCAGACTCGGTCAAATAGCAAAAACTTTCACAGCAACAAGAAGATGAGGCACATACATATTAACTCCAATTCATAAAAAAAAAACTTATTTTGTTTAATAAAACATTATATATAATTTATCTAAATTTTATGTGATCCAATAATTATCTTTGGTTATTATTAGTCCAGCACTCCATGATTTATTTAATAAACCTGTCACAAGGCATGAGAACTGAATTATGCCAAAATGTCATAATTTTCATGCTCAGGATTTTCTATACCTAAAAGATAGAAATATACAGAAGCATCTCTCCCATCTTATACATTACAAATTTCAAACTCTAGTCAATTTTGGTTTTTGATATCTTGTTAAAATACGGTGCAACCAACAAAAACTTGTGTTCACACTTCCAATTTCTAAGGCCATTTTCTGAGGTCCTACCAAATGATTTATATTGTTTTTATATTTACACAATCTTATTAATCGTAGAACCATATATTTGATAAATTACAAAATCAAGTAACACTATTAACTATGTAGGCCAACACTTGTTTTACTACTGAAATAACGGTTACTTGCCTACGAAGCATTATCTATGAAGTAAATTAGTTAATGGATAATGTTGTGTAATAACCAACCTTTCCGAATTTGCGTATCAACCAAATTTGTATTGAATGTTGTTGTGTTTTTATATCGATTCGGATGCCATCTTGCTGTAGTAAAAAGTTTTTAATACCTCGAAAACCAGTACTCATTAAAAAGCCTACCTATTTACAAACTTTTTTCTTATTTGAAGTGCATGTGTTTACTTTTGCGAAAATTCTTACTCACTAAACTATTCATTTCTATTATATCTCACTAAATATTGTGTTCTATCATAGTTAAGATAAATTTAAATCAGACTGTTTAAAAGTTAAAAGTTTAAAAATCAACTAAAGAAGTAACATAAGTGCTTGAAAACTTAATATAGAAAATTTTAACTAGGTTGATTTTTTAAAATTCTAAAAAACAAAGATCAACAATAATAGTATAATATTTATAAATAATATTTGTTTTTATTGTAAAATAAATTGAGATTCATAATAAGAAATAATTTTAACTAAAATGTTAATCATTAAATTACTTATTCAATTAAAAATAAAAACCATTTGATAAAATCCATATTTAACTCTCTCTTAGAAGATTAAAAAATTTAAAAGAATATTTTCACCCTCTTATCTCTTCAATTTTTTATTTCATCTCTCTTTCAGTCTGATTAACTGGTAAAGTTATTTGTGACTGGTAAAGTTACTCCTTTGTGACTGAAATGTTAGGGTTCGAGTCACGAAAACAGTCTCTTTGTAAAAAATACAAAGGGAAGGTTGCGTACAATTGATGTCCCTCATCCAACCTCCGCGAAACGGAAAAACTGAGTTTGTTGTTGTTTCAGGTTAGTTCACAAATATATTATGTAAAAAAATTGTTAAAATGGCAAGAGAGGTTAAGAAGTGGCACAAGAGCTCTCAGTTATTTTTCTTACTTTAGTTAATTGTTAAACACAGAGTGATTACAATAAATAGATTGAAATTTCTTAATTTGTCAGATACATGTTACTTATACAAAATAGTTTTAAAAAATTATGATCATATGTTCTTTGAATATAACTTCTTAGCAAGAATCTAAAATTCTATCTAGAATTTTTTTACCTTAATAAAATTGATATGAACTATGAATTTATTATAATCTGGTTACAGGAAGATCAAGCAATCCCTAAAAATGACTAAACTGTGTTTCTCAAAAGCTTTGATACATGTATCTACAAGATATGGAGGAAAAGAATTGTCACATGCTCCACGGGAGTAGAAAACCCTATAAGAAAAATGCATACTATCGATGAAAGAAAAATTGTTCCACAATAAAATTGTTGGAAGTTGTAAACCTAGAATTGCCTTTATCATGGGAAATATAAGAAAGTAATCAAGTTCTTCATATGTGAGTGTAAAAGATCTTATTAGTAGTTGATGTTGGAATTTGATTAGTATTGATAGCCTTAAATAGATTAGTTCATTTGGCCCAAAAAGCCTTTCGATCAAATCAAGTTAGCTAAGAAATAGAAGCCTAATAAATATTCAGCTAAATAATTCTTAGACAACGAAAAATCAATGATGTGGCAAGAAATGTGATGAATTTTTGGAAGTCCAAGATATGAAAGTTGACAAAATGATGGGATCTAGTTAACAAAAATATGGCTAAGTGGACTGAAAGTTAAGAGGTTACTTGAGGTTGAAGTCTAAGATATGGAAGTTAAGGAGATAATGGCCGGTGGATAGCTAAAATGTAGGAAAGTGGGTAGTTACAGAAAAACAATTGCTAAAGGATGAGAGGATTATAAATTCATCGGCACTTGGACAATGAAGAGGATGGATACCATACACAAAAACACAATCTCTAGATAATCCTTAAAAAAGCAACTCTAAATGCACTTTGTTATTATTTTTCTAGCTTTTTTACATTGTGTATTCATTTTTATTCCAAGATCCTTTTGTAGCTTACAGTTTCCTTTTTTCTTAAATCAAATGATTTCTCTTATACATTTTAGCATTTTGTTAGCTTATAATTTCTTTTCTAAGTTTTTTAAGCCTACTTATATCATTAATAAGAAGTAAGGTATAAATTCTAGGAGAATTCCTCCATGGCAAGCCTAGTAGGACCACAATGCCACGAATATGGATGAAAAATAAATTGTTTTGCCTCCAACCTTAGAATAAGTCTTTACAGTCGTAGGGAATGAAGGTTTTGTATCTCATATGATCGAGAATCGTGAGAAGGCAGCCTCGCCTTCAGCTAATTTTCCTACTAACGAGAATCCAAAATTGCTATAAAGGAACGATGATTGCACAAACAACATTCTAGAATTGAAGTCTAACGTGGTCTCTATGAATGATGTAATCAAAATATTGACAGGAAAGGTTGACAAATTGTCTGCTGCCCTTATACAATTTCTTGGGCAAAATTCACTTGCTTAAGCAAAGCAAATCTCTGAATGGCTCAGGGACATTATGTTCCTAATGTAATAGAAGTAGGAGAATGTAGTTGCTTTCCAGCTACTTCCTCTGTAGATGAAAGATACATCCCTCCTCATAAAAGAGAGGATGTCCCTATGGCACCTCCTTGCATTAATGAGATTACTAGTTGATATGGAAGTTATTAGAAAAGTTATTTTGGAATTATATAGGCCTGATTTGAGACAACTTGACCGCCTAGAATTCTATAAGCCTTATCCAAAAAAATTTGATCATGAAAATCCTTATCATCATGGTTACATAATTCCCAAATTCAACTTGTTCTCTAGTGAAGATGGTCAATACATAATTGAGCATATCGCTAAATTCACCATACAATATGGAGAATTATCCAATTATGAAAATTTTAACTACTTTAAGCTCACATTATTCATAAATTTGTTAATAAGAACCACCTTTTATTTATATGCTTTGTTATCTAGGAATTCTATTTTTTTTTTGCGTTGAAATGAAAAGATTGTTTCACATTAAGTTTTTTAGGATTGAGCCTGAAGTTAGCATAGGTGAGTTGGCAATGGTTACACAAAAAAGTGGTGAGATTGCTAGCATATTCATCACTCGTTTCAAGAAAATAAGAAGTTGATGTTAGATCGCGCTTCCAAAAATCAAATATATGAAGTTAGCTTAAAGAAGGTTGGACATTAAATCATTAAAGAAATTCTAAGGCACGGAATTTCGTGATTTCTATAAATTGGCAACAAAACTATTTGAATATTAAGAAATTCTTAGGGAAGAAGTTCACCGTAAGAAGAATTCAGTAAGCACTTATGCTATCGAGACGAATTCTTACAATTCATTAGTAGCCAAAGTCAACATCCCTGAAACGTTTTTTTGGCTCTCTTTGGAGCACAAATCCTTGAAAGTTTAAAAGAAAATGTAGACTCCATCTACAAAAGTTCACTACACCTTTAACACCTACAAAATAAAGGAAATCTTTGACTATCTATTGAAAGAAAATTTTATCACCTTATTATCGGAGCATAAAATTCCTACGAAAGAAAAGTTCAGAGGTAGAGATTACTGCGAGTATCATAATAACTAGATCCACTCGATAAATTCATGTTGGAAATTTAAAAATGTGATCAAAACCGAATCAAGAAAGGAATTATATTGTTTCTTGAGGCTAATCAGACTATAATAATAGATGAAGATTCATCTTTGCCAGTGGCAACCATTAATGCCACTGAATTCAACTTATGCCTATTGTCACATGTGAAAAAGAAGTTGAAAATAGTGGAAGACATTTTAGCATTAGTATTGACTTTAGGAACAAGTGTTTTTGTCCTTAATTATAATATCAACTTTAGGAATGGGGTCAATGAATTCCCAAAATCTAACAAAAGGTAGAAATTTCGGGAAAAAATCATTAAGCATAATTTACCCAAGTTTATAGGCAAAAATATGAACCTCAAATTCTGAGTTTTTAGTGCAGACAACTTAGATTTGTAGTTTCACCATGGGTACCACTATTCCTACATTGGCAGCAAGTAAGACACCCCAATAATCTGATACCCATAACTCAAACTAAAAAAAGATGGCTTTAATGTTAGAGGTCCACTACCAAGATCAAGAAAAATAAGTCAGCATTGTTGGAGGAACCAAATTCGAGAATGTCATCCTGTGTTAAGCCCTTCTTTTAAGAAAGTATTATGGATCTAACAATAAAAAAGGAAAGGTAGAATTCGTCAGTGAAAAACAAGACAAGATAAAAGAGAATCTTATATTTCATAAGAAGTCAGCTCGCTCTGAGAGGTAAGATGAGAATTCCAATGAATTCATTATAATTGATACGATTTATTCCATAAAATTCTAGACTTCATTTGGCAAATCTAGTGCAAAGAAGGCCAAAAAACCCTCATAGGAGAGGAAAATGCAGGGTGTTAGTATTGGCAACAAGACTGAGGATTCCAGAAAAGGTAGTGATAGAAAAGTCAGTTGATATTATGACATAATATATAAGGCCTCTATATATTAAGGCCCATATCAATGGAAAACCAAATTCAAGAGTTTTGGTTGATAACGTATCAACAATAAATATTATGCCAACTAAAACGATAATAGCTTTTGGTAAAGATAATACAGACTTGATCCCAACTAAAGTATATGTTGTTGCATTCTTAACTACTTTCTTTTGACACCCATGCCAGCTACTAAGTCTTTTTAAGGTGAGACTGGGTCCACTCTAATTATTATATTCCATCACCTACCCATCAACTTTTACTTTTATGGAAAGGAGATGAAGTAAAAATCGTTTGGGTTGATTCATAGCTATATTACACTAAATTCGATGCACGGAAGCAAAATTCTATAGAGATCATGTAAATCTGATATAAATTTAGAAGTCATCTTGTTATAAGGAAAACAAAAAAAAGATGAAAATATAGTTAGAAAGATTCGTAAAAATTACTATCATCGTGCATACTCCTAGGTCGATGAGGATTCCTATTATAGAAGAACCAGATGAGTGAATTCTCACAAAAAGAAAGAGCGGTAGATGCAATCATGGATATCAACTATTGAATGCAACAAATCTTGGAGAATTTTGAAGAAATAAATAGATGTGACATGAAACTAGTTTTTGAAAAGGAATCATAAATGTGTGACAGAGTTGAAATTTGCTCTAAATAAGTTTGAAGATTAAGGAAGCCATAACCAAGAATTATTAAAAGAAGTGAATCTGGGCAATTTAGGAGAATTTCGTGAAGTCTTATTAAAAAAACTTAGATTCAAAGATAAAGCTAAAACTAGTGGACCTCTTGAAAGAATTCAGGGCTCGTTTGGTACACCGTATTAGATTATGGATATGAGTAAATAGTCCATATTGGGTGTTTGGTGTCAACTTGTATTATTTAATTACCTGACTATTTAATACGAGTTGAACTTTTAATACTCTCCTTACCTGACTAATTAATACAACCCACACACCCCGGTTTAAATAATACACGCTTAATTATACAGTAGGGGTTTTCTCTGCTAACTTATACACGGGCTATTCTTCACTATTCTCCAAGTATCCATTTCCGTCTCTTTTGTTCTCTACTGCGTATTGTTTTTGGATTCTTTTGCTATTACGTTTTTGTTTTTTACTCTAGTGTCTTTCATCTGCTGCGTCGTTTTATTTTACATAAATAAAATTAAGAAAACAAACACCACCATGAATGAGATTTAAGTGATGAATTAGAGCAGCAGGAGCAACAACGTTACATGGTTCTTATAGACACGCTAGAATCTTTCTTTGGGATATTCTTATCCAACTTAAAAGCGGCATATATGGCCAATCAATGTGCCATAATTGAAATTG